>PVJC01006483.1:0-15651 GCA_004026665.1 Murina feae
CTCACCTCACCCACCTTGACCAGGACTTGCACTGCGTGCCTGCACCCGATGCACCCGACCTGCAGTTTTGTGTGTGCCCGATGTGGCATGTGACCCCCATGGGGGGAGGGGGAGGGGTCGGGAGCTGCTAGAGGGACATAACCATGGCTGTGTTTGCTCCTCCCAGGCCTCAGTGTGGGAAACATGTTCTACGTCTTCTCTGATGACGGCATTATCATCCTGCACCCCGTGGACTGTGAGATCCAGAGGCACCTCAAACCCTCTGAGAAGATCTTCATGAGCTATGTAGGTTCCCACGCCCAGTCAGGTGCCATTTGATCCTTAAGCTCCATCCACTATACGTGGTGTGGTTCCAATTTGTCTCAGGGCTTAAGGAATATGAGGCTGAGCATGTACATGTCCGAGGGGAGGCCCAGGCCTATGAATGGGCTCCTGGCCTCCCCAAGTTCCGTTTCCCAGTAGGTGCTGTGAGAGGATGTGCCAGGTGCACTAGAAACTGAGGAGAGAAGGCCCCTGGGACACGTGATCCCTGGGCTCAGTTTTGGAGAACGAGTCAGAGTTGGTGGCGGGTTTCCGGAATAGGTGTCATGAACATGGACAGTAGAGGATAAAGTATGTCCTGTTCAGGGAACGGGAAGACTCTGTGCCTAGAGGGAAGCGTGGGTGTGGGAAGGGCCTGAAATTGAGGCATTCTAATGGTGCCCTAAAGCTCCGGGAACCTGAAGGACTTCAGACGAAGGGCGACCATGATCAGGGACACAAGCAAGACCTCGGTGAGGGCAGTGGCCAAAAGGGCTGGCCTAGGAGCACAGAGGAGTAAAGAGGTCATTGTAACCATCCAGGTGGGAAGTGATGTCCTGGTTAAGCCCGTGCAGTGGGAAAAGGGAGAACTGCAAGGACTTAGAGCTAGTCACAGGTAAAACCCAGGGGACCTGAGGGGAAGCCAGAGTCTTGCTAGCAGGAGGAGAATGCCAAACACCCCATGGGAGGGTCACAGTGGGACGACCCTCTTTCTAAAGTGCTGGGTGAGTAGGAAGTTAGTGCATCCTCTCTCGGCCTCTCTGCTGGATTAGTGTCCATCCATTTTGCTCAGCGGGAAGCAGCATGTTTAATTGGTAAGGGCACAGGCTACAACCGAGGGACATGCCCTTGACCGGAATCGAACCCCTGACCCTTCAGTCCTTGGGCCAACGCTCTACTGAGCTAAACCAGCTAGGGTGGCCTCAAAGTTATTGGTCCAAGAGGGTAACGCAATGGAGATGTCGTTGCTGTTTTTTAATGGAATGAGCAGGGCTGTTGGTAAAATTGAGAGTCGATTTTGGACTTATATGTCTGAGATGTTCATTAAACAATCAAGTCAAACTAAAGAGTTGACTATATATAAGTCTGCAGCTCAGGAAAGAGGCCTGAGCTAAAGCCGTAAATTTGGGAGTTATAGGCATATAGACTTGTAGCTAAAGCCATAGGTCTGGATGAGATTAACTGTAGAGAAGAAAAGTTATTCAGGGTGAACTCTGCAGGATCCAGCAACAGAAAAGGCCCAGCCATGGGGTGGCAGGGAGGGAGAAGAACCAGGGAGTAGTCAGATGGTTCCCCAAGTTCAAACAAAATGATGGCCAACGATTAACTTACAACTGAGGAGTCAACACTGACCTTGGTGAGAACACGCCCAGCTTCGTGGTGAGTTCGAAAGCAGAGGGTTAAGGAGCATATGAGAGGTGAGGAAGCAGAAAAGTGCAGGGCATTCTTTCACAAGTCTGGCCATTAAGAGACGTTTTTTAAATAATGGTGATGAAGACAAAGAGAAAGCAGCACAAAAGAGTGGGAGACTATGGCCCTGGAAGCTGCTGATTGAGAGGCTGCAGGGGAGGTGCAGCCTCAGAAGAAGTGGGAGGAGGGGAAATGGGTGAGGTGGGGGGTTGTGCGCCATGTTCCGTGGATCCAAAGGGTTCTAAGTGCAGCAGGAAAGGGACCGAGGGGAGTCAGGGGAGAGGGAATCCCGAGCGGTCGGGGGGAGGGAGGATTAAGACGGGTACATGGTAGCCTATCTCCTTCACAGGAAGACATCTGTCCTCAAGGGGAAGGAGACGCCACCCAGCCGTGCCAGTGGGCATCGGCAGTGAACGTCAGGCACCGGTACATCTACGTGGCCCAGCCGGCACTGAACAGAGTCCTCGTGGTCGACGTCCAAGCCCAGAAAGTCCTGCAGGTACACCTGTCGAAGGGAGAGGGGCACAGCCTGCCGAAGTCGTCTTTGCTCTCTGCACCCTCTCCGGGGACTGTGAGGGCAGGGCGGGTCGGAGGGGAAAAGCAAAGGGGGTTCATGTGCGGTGGTTCAGCAAGTCTTTACCGCCTACCAGGTGCCATGCACTGTGCTAGGTGCTTGGAAAACAGCCACAACTGAGCAAGGAAGTTCTAGACCTTCTATCATAGTGGAAACAGACCATAGACCAGAATGTTGGGGAGTTTTAAATAGTAAGTGCTATGTTACTCGAGGTGAAATGTGATAGAGGAACTGGAAGATGATTTTAAATTGGCTCTGGAGAGGAACAGAGTCTGAGCTCTAAATGCCAAGTAGGATTCCGATCCCAGGAACAGAGGGAAGGCCAGCGATAAGGAGGAGAGTGGGTGCCGGGAAGTCACCGGTGAACAAAGGCTGAGCTAGAAAGCCGCTGAAGGGTTGTAGTCAGGGGAGTGACTCGATCTGGCCACTATATTAAAGGACTGGAAGAGGGGGCAGGGGTGTGGTCACTGCAAGGAACCAGGCAAGAGATGGCAACAGTGGAGGTGGTGAGAAGTGACCAGATTCAGGATGTAGTTTAAACAGGGAGCCCCAACGATTGTCTGCTGGGTTGAATGTAAGGTCTGAGAGAGCAGAAGCCTTTGATTGCTTGCTTGAACTTCAGCAACTGTAGAATGGAGATGCCACTTACTGTGTGTGGTGGGCTGAATGATGGCTCCCAGGATGCCCCCGTCCTAATCCCCAGAAGGTGTGAATGTCACCTCATATGGCAAAAGAAATTTAGCAGATGTTAATGAATTAAGGATTTTAAAACGGGGAGTTATCCTGGATTATCTGGGTGATCCCTACATGCAAACAAAAGTATCCTTATAAGAGAGAGGCAGGGGTAAACTTAAAGAAGTTCTGCAGAGGAGGAGGAGGCAGAGTGAGCACTGGGGCAGCATGGCATATGACTGACTTTGAAGATTGGAGAAACGCGGTGAGCCAAAGACTGTAGTTCTAGAGTCTGAGAAAGTAAGGAAATGCATTCTCCTCTAGAGGGAGCACTACCTTACAGAGCCATGTCGGTTTACCCCAATGAAATTAATTTCAGACTTCTGGCCTCCAGAAACTGTAAGAGAATAGATTTGTGTCGCTTTGAGCCACTACGTTTGTGATGATATGTTACTGCAGCAATATGTTACTGATATACTATGAGAGACACACTGAGCAAGGCTAGGGGAGAAACTTAGGAAATCAGTTTTGGCTCTGTTCAGTTTCAGGTGATGTATATCAAGTAAGCAGTTAGATAAACGGGGTCTGGAGTCAAAGGAGGGGTCTACACTGGAGATGTCAATGAGGGTAACATCACCATATGAACCATATTAAATCCAGAGAACTGGATGAGAAATCACGCAAAGGAGAGGAAAAGCCAACAAGAAGACCCAAAGGAGAGTAGCTGAAAGGAACCAAGAAAATTAGAGATGGGGTGTTCCAGAAGCCCGGGAAAATGTTTTAAGGGAGAGTTAGTGGTCAGCGGCATCAAGTGTTCAGAGAGCATTTGCATGTTATGAAAACGGACCATTGAATTTGGTGCCATGCGCATCACCTTGGCAGGCAGGAATAGAGAGGACAGTGGAATGCAAGCCTGAGGGAGCAGATCCAAGTTAGAATGGTAAGGCAGTGGAAATGGTGAATACAGGCAACCATTTTTGAGGAGGTTTGCTGTAAAGGTGAGTACAAGTAGACAAATGACGCAGTAGCAGGAAGAGAATATGGAAGGAACTTTATTTTTAGCATAGGTGACATTATAGCATTTATATGCTAACGGGGAGAGTCGTTCCCCAAATTCTTCTGCCTCGTGGAGTTAAGCAGGGATCGGTGAAATCCAGGGCATGCAAGTAGAGATGCTAGCCTCAGGTAAAAGCACATCCTTTCAGTGTGAGACGAGGAAAGAAAGTACAGAGGTACCGATGCAAACACCTGATACGGTTGCTGGTGGTTGGATGAACTTCTCTTCTGGTTGCTTTAACTTTCTCAGGGAATAAGAAAAATTGTCACCGAGGTTAGAGGAGAGAGGTAAAAGTTTCACGTGAGATTGAATTTACCCAGGAAGTGGAATAGGACTTCTGGGTAATTGTGAAGGCCCACATATGGATTGTGGATATAAATTTAATTTTTAGCTGCCCTAGTACAGACTTATTGTATGGATAAAGTTGGATATAACCAAGTTAGTGATTTCTCCTTACAAATACAATAGGAGGCTATTGATTTCCCTGGCCAGAGAACATATTCTGAGTAATTTGAAATACCTGGAGATTTTTTTTTTTTTTTTTTTTTTTTGGTCCACTTAGCCTAACAGCTACTGAGAGGTATGTTGAAATTCCCCACCATGATTGTAGTTCTATTCATTTCTGGTTTAAAATTATACCTCCTGGGGGAGAAGACTCCTTTATTCTTATAAAATATTCCTCTTTATTTATAATGATGCTTCTTGCCTGAAAGTCTATTTTAGTCTAATATGAGTATAGCTAAATCATATTAATTGTGATTAGTGCTGTCATGGTGTAATTTCCTATCCTTTTACTTTCAACCTTTCTATGTCCATTATATTTAAGGTGATCTTTTATAAAGTCTTTAGACTTTTATCTAATTTAATAATCTTGGTCTTTCACTTGGAGTATTTGATCCATTTATGTTTAATGTAATTAATTTATATAGTATTATCTAGTAACATACTGTTTTTTAATTTGACCTGTTTATATTGCTTTTCTCTCCTTTTTAGTTTTTGAATTAGTCAGATACTTTTATTATTCCATTTTCCCTGTTAGCTTGTTGACAATTCATTCTTTTATATTATTGTTATTACCACCATTGAGATTACAACATTCATCCTTACCTCAATACAGTTTCATACAAATTACTTCACTTTCCCATTAATGATAGAACCTTAGAACAACTAGCTCTTTTAACCCTCTCTCCCTCATTATTGTTAGAACGAATTTTAACTCGACATATGATTTAACCCCTGAAGAAATGCCTATTATTATTTTGTACAGTTGATAGTCATTATATTCACCCACATATTGATCTTTTCCAATGCTCTTTACTCCTCTGAAGTATATAGTTAGGTCTGGGATCATTTTTATTCTACCTGAAAATGTTCTTTAATGGCTCTTTAAGTCCAGGACTGCTGGCAACAGAGTCTTGGAGTTTTAGGTTGTTTGAAAATAAAAATACATAAAGGACAAATAATGTTAAAGTATATCTTCACTGGATATAGAATTCTACATCATTAGCAATTATGTATTTTCAGCATTTTAAGATGCTTCTCCATTATTTTCCCATTCTTTTTGTTAGTAGGTCAACTGTCAATCTTTTGAAGGTAATACTAGTATATCACTTTTTAAACTAATTTTCAGATTTTTCTCTTTGGTCTTTAGCAGTTTTACTGAGATGTGCCAGCTAATGTGTTCTTTGCATTTATTTTGATTTGGAGCTGTTAGGGATTCTTGAATGTATGGATTGATATGTTTCTTCAAATAGTATGCTGTCTCATTCTTGCCTCTTCTTTTGGGACTGTTTCTTTAAAAAAAAAATTAGACCTTTCCATTGCATCTCACTTATCTTTTTCACTCTCATTTTCCATCCTTTTTTGGCTCTTCAATTTGGGTATCTTCTATCAACCTTGCAGTTCACTAATTCCATCTTCTGTGTCTAATATGGATATTTTTAAACCCTATTTATTGAGCTCTTAATTTCAGGCATTATATATTTTACTTTAGAATGTCTACTTCATTCCAAATTACCTTTTTATGGATCACCTGGAGGTCTGTTTTGTTTTTGTTTTTTTAATGTTTTCAGTCATAGAGTCTGTATCTTGGAAAGCCTAGTAATGTTCTTGCATGCACAACAACATTCCATATAAAATATTTTAGAGACTTTAAATGGCTCTCGTCCACCAAAGAAAGTTTACCATTTCCTTCTTAGGCAGAAATAATAGAGAATGAATATTTTTAATCTTACCAAGTACTAAGTTGAATCAAAGCTGAGTTGAAGTTTTTGTAAAGCTTCACTCCTAGGCCTAACGTGTTCTTTGGGACCTTTTCCCTTTGTTCCTCGGCATCTTGCGACTGTGGGCAAGTCTATTCTGAATTTGAAGAGATGAGCCAAAAATCCTAGGCTCTTGCTCCACAAGAGCTCAAATGAGAATATGAAATATGATGAGAAAGCTTAAGCAGAAAGGAGAGACAATGGCTACAGTCAGGAGGTATTTTTAAGAGAGAGAGAGTGTACAAGAATCTAGAGATAGTGTCAAGGTGGTATCACTGCTGGTGTGTTAAGCTCTGGGTAGAGGAAGACAGTGGCAGATCTCAAAGCTTTAGGTAAAGTGAAAAGAGTAGCCAGAAAGCTGGGAGTGACAGCAGTACCTATAGACATGAACAAAGGACCTGCGGTACGTGAAGTGTAGAAAAGCAGAAAAAGCCTTGGGGCTCCAGAGAACAGGAGGTTTTAATTAGAGCAAGAAAGCAAGACGAGACTTCAAAGGTGGTGATGAATGGAGAAAAAAAAACTATATTTCAGCAGATAAAAAATATCAAGAGTTCGGATTTATAAACGTTAAGTTGAGCTCATCGACAGAGGAGTGAACTCTGACGTCCTCAGAGTGCAGTGGGGTAGTTGCAGCCATGGATTGGGTGAGCTCATCCAGGGCCAGGATATAGACGAGAGCAGGTCGAAGCTGAAGGCCTGCGCAGCTCAGAAGTCAGGATGAGGAAGATAAAAGCTAGGGAGGTAGGAGGCTGAGTGAAGAAAATGTTTCCAACAGGAAATAATTAACCGTGTGAAATCTTGCTGAAATGTCAAGTAAGAGGAGGATCACAAAATTGACCCTCTGAGCCCTGGCTGGGTGGCTCAGTAGGTTGGAGCACTGTCCTGTGTACACCAAAAAGTTGTGAGTTTGATTCCTGGTCAGGGCACATACCTAGGTGGCAAGCGATTGATGTTTCTCACATCAATTTCTCTCTCTTGCTCTCTAAAATCAATAAGCATCTCTGCAGGTGAGAGTTTTTTAAAAAATGATGACCCTCTGAATCTGACAGGAAGGACTAGAAACTGTCAGTGAAGTGATGAAGACAGACACTTGGTGGGAATCAGGAAAGGAAAAGTGGATTCAGGAACCCCCCCTAGACAGTTCTTCAGAAGTTTTGACCAATGGGGTTTTCTCTCCTAAAATCTGAAAAGCTAGAATCTGGTTAGTTGAAATTGAAATTTCACAAATTATACTGACAAGTTATAAGTTATGGTGGCTGAGATGTGGAGGAAGGAAAGATCATTGAAACCAAGAAGGAAATGAGAATGAAAATCATCATAGCACAGGGTTTAGAACTTACAAAACTACATTACAAGCAGAAGAGAGAAAAGTCTCCATTTGCCAGGGCCACGGGGGAAGCCCTGTCCTCGGGGGAGAGCAGAGTATCGGTCACAGCAGTAAAACCAGCCTGGTGCTATGGTTGGAGTCCCAGCAGCTCCCGCTGACGGATGTGTAAGGCAGACGCTGTGGAAAGATAAGGTGGGAAAGGATGATCTCTGATGACCCAGGAAGAGGCCCACTCACCAGTATCCCGGCCCAGGAGCAGCCTGGGGGAAGACACTGAGGGTCTAAGGCCCAAAAGGCTTGCAGGAGAGGTGATGGGAGAGCTCTCGGCTGATCCTTAAATGGATAACCTAAAGCGTCTGTGTTTAGGCTTTTGTTACGACGCTCTGGGTCTCTCCTTTAAGTAAAACACACAAGGAGTTTTGAGACGGGAGACGTTGTTGACCACCAATTTTATGCCTCTGAAGACACAAACCCAGAAGGCAGGCTTCTGCCCTGGGCTGCCTGCCACTCACCCAGGAGCAATGGCCTCGTGCACAACGCCCAGAAACGACCACTGTGCCAGCCCCTACGACAAGCATGACCGACTTGTCTTTTGTTGTTGTTGTTGTTGTTGTTCAAGTCCATAGGTGTGGACCCGCTGCCGGCTAAGCTGTCCTATGACAAGTCACATGACCAAGTGTGGGTCCTGAGCTGGGGGGATGTGCACAAGTCCCAACCAAGCCTCCAGGTATGTTGCGCACATGGAGTCTAACCCCCACCCCACAGGGAAAGCCTCTCTCCCTGTTTGTCTCCCGCTTCCCTAATGACTAATCTCATTTATCCAAAAGTGTATCCGTAAGGGCTGAAGGAGAGAGTAGGAAACAGCCTCAGACCAACACTCCTCACAGGCAATTGGCAGGGTGTCTTCGGCAAGGCCTGCAGTTAAGGAGTAACACTCATAATGGGTAGGACTCTCATGGTATGACAATCAGAATGTCGCTCCCAGGCCCCACAACACCTGTCCCTCCTGAACCAGGATCTCCTGGGGTCAAACAGCGTGAAGACTGGAGTCCAGGGAGGAAGAAAGGAGACAGGCTCTCTTCTGGGCGGGCTGGGCGGGCTGGAGATTTGGTGTAAAAGCAAAGCAAGCACTAGATGCTGGCCAATCAGGAAGGGGAAGGGAAGGAAGCAGCACAATTATGTCCATACATGGAAGTGTGTTTATGGAGCGCCTCCAGTGTGGGAGGCCCAGGAAAGTTAGGTAATCTGCCCATGGTCCAAACACCCCCCACCCCCCCCACCCCCTGCAGCAGGCTCTGCAGCCCCCACCTCCAGCTGCTGTACCTCCTCCCGGGAAGAGCGTGGGCCCCAGAGATCGGTGGGATTCCTCCCTCTGCCAGCCAGGGAAGAGCCATGCCACCCCTGTGTTGGGTGTGTGTGGCTCAGCCTTTCCCATCAGGGATGCGCGAGAGGATTAAGATCTACATAAAGTCATTTGAATGCCTGTTTTCTCAGTTCACCCCAAAATGGTACATAGAACCATTCTAGATGCAGAGAAAAGGTAATTCATTACATATAATGGATGCCTCGGGCCTTAGGGTTTAACTCTTTCTCGAACCCCAGCTGAGAAGGGCTGCAGTGGAGTCAAGTTCACCCTGTTCCCAAGACTGTGAGAGCCCAGGAACATCCAGCTCTAGAGAAGCTTATGGCCTCCCGCCTGCCTTTGCTGCACCAGGGGGAGGGCACGGCTTCACCACATGTGAACTGAGATTGTGTCGGTGATGGAACTCAGCAGCCAGTCCTGAGGCCCCGTGAGCTGACAACAAGTAACAATAACCCATTAGGACTCCTAGGACCCAAGATAACAGTCACTCAGAACAGAGGATAAGCCCACAGAAATGGTCTTATTATTGGGCCCTCTGCAGCTCTACGAAAGCACTTGAGGAAACTCTATGGGAGGGACCACCACAAAAGATTCTTCTGGAGCTAAAAACGAACAAAATGCCTTTCTAATTTTCGACTGCAGTAGATAAATTGAGAAATGCATGGTTTCTACCGAGACCCAAATATATGAAGAGACTGAGACTCCACCTCTCAGAACATGGAAGTTTGGAAAGAGAAAAGGAAACTGTCGGGAAGGAGTCCAACATAAATACATCTGGAATGAAATTTCCAAGAGGATCTACAACTTCCTGGCAAGACTTATGAGAAATGACGCATCTCTGCCCTTGTTAGTAAACGAGTAGAGGGAAACTCTTACAAGGCAGAAGGAACAAGTTACCTGTAGAAGAAACAACAATCCGATGGGCCTTGAACTTCTCGCCTGCAACAGGAGCTGGAAGACCGTGGAGTCACATGAGTTAGATAAAAGGGCTGATGTCCAAGAATCCTGTACCCCACCAAGACATCATTTACCTCAGGACAAAGGAAAAATACAAGAATATACAGAATCCGGAGAGTGTAACACTCACGTGCACCAGCTGAGGAACCAGATCAGAGACATCAAGATGGAAAAGGATTAAGAGGAGACAGTTGTAAGTAAGGAACCTGGAAAGGATGGTGTAAAACTAAAAGTAAGATGAGTGCCATAGCTGGGGGCTCAGCTGGTTGGAGCATCATCCCACACACCAAAAGGTTGCAGGTTCGGTCAGGGCACATGCCTAGGTTGCAGGTTTGATCCCTGGTCGAGGCACATGCAGGAGGCAACAGATCCATCAAAACATATCAGTGGGTGAGGATTAAAACTAAATGTAAGATGGATGAGGAGAATCGATCTGGAAATGCATAGCCAGTGTTAAGTAAGGGTGTTAGAATTAGCAGAGATACACTGAAAGAGAAATCCTGATACCAGGATTTCTAAAGATAAATTATTTTAGTAAAAATGAGAGTACAGAGTGGGGCAAGGAGAAGGGAGTAAGAATACTCAGAAGTGTCATCTTATTGGGAGAAGAGAGGATATAGAGAATGATTGAAATTAATAGCTGAGAACTGAATTCTGTTCCAAGCAGAGGTGGTCAGGTTGGGCTTTAGAAAAAGAAGAAAAAGAAAACTAACTCTAATGTGTTTACAAGAAACACACAAAACAAAATGATCAAAAAAATGATAATGAGATTAAATTTAAAGGCCTAGAAATAGTGATGATAGGGAGCTAAGAGATACTTACAAGTGGTAATATTAGTACCAGACAAGGTGGGACTTAAGGTTAAAGGTTACTCACCAGCATAAGGAGAGACATGACAACAAACAGCCAGTAGATATCCAACAGCATGACAACTAAATACTTAAGGGCGTTTGAAAATACAAGGAGAATTTTATTTAAAATACACTTATATTGAAATACCAAGGAGCCAAATAGATGACATGGGGAAATTGAATGATATGAATAAGGAACTTGGTTTAACACAGGAAACCTTTCATCTGGCAAATAGTTTTTTCACATGTTCACATACAAGTAAATGTACCAGTAAGCACGAAGAAAACATTTACAAATTTTATAGATGTTATAGAGTACATTATCTGAGAATTAGAAGTAATTAATATGTGGCCTAATAAGGAAACACTCCTAGATCATTATTAGATCAAAGAGGAAGTTAAAAGGGAAGTTATAAACTGTCTCAAAAGCAATGAAAAAGAGACCAATTCACATCAAAACCTAAGGGAGACAGAGAAAGTGTCCACAAGCGATATTTGTGTCAAGATATTAGGAAAAGAACAAAATAACTGGTAAGAATAAAAATTAATAGAAACAAAATAATTAAAGAACAAATAGAGAAACAGACATACAACACAAACAAAATAAAAGCAGAAAAAAATCTTTCTCACACCTGATAAAGGAAAAAAAGCAAAATGAAGAACAACAGAGGCTATGATTGTGGATACAGGAGAATGAAAATAATTGTAAAATAATACTACATTGCAATTCTGGGGCAGCAAATTTTAAAACCTAGGAGAAATGAATGATTACTCATTTACAACATGTAGGGGGGAAACAAACTGACCTAAGAAAATGAAAACTTAAACTAGAACAATGATCTGCCAGAGAGGTTTCTGAAAGATTAAAGGGCTATCATAGAAAAATGTATATCTGAGTTTTCTCAAATCTTCAAAATACAATTTTAGTATTATTCTAACTATCTCAGATCATGGGGGAAATGTACAGCTCCTTTATTTGTTTCAAATAACCAGTATAATTATAAAAACTGATTAGCTTATATTTTTATACTATTTTTAATCTCACAAATACAAAAACAAAATTCTAATCATGGTATTAGATGTATAGTCCAGCAATGCATGTAATTGCTAAAGCAGGGAGCAAATTAAGTTCCCAGATGCAATGATGGTTTGCTCCCAGGAAATCAGTCAACATTATATAGAACACAAACAAAATAAAACAGAAAAAAAAAAGCTGTATTTCCAATAAATGCTGAAAGGCATTTAATTAAATGCAGCAGTCTTAATAAAATACCTAAAAATAAAACTAGAAGGAAACTGCTTAAATATAATGAAGACTATTTCCCAGAAACCAAGAGCAAATTTTGCCTAAATGACAAAGCACTAAAAGCATTTTAATTAATTTCAATAATTAAACCATGATGTCCTCCATCACCATAATTGGCAAGTCTAGGAAATGTGCACTATGACAAGAAAAAGAAATAGATTGAATAAGCCTACCTTGATTGCTGTCGGCCGGGGTTAGGGAAATGAGCACTTCCAGAAAGATCAACTGACACAGCCTTTGAGATGAGCAATTTGGAGATGTGAATCAAAAGCTTCAAAACGGTGCTTTTTGATCCAGCACCTTGACTTCTCAGAACTTCTTCCGAAGGCCGTGATCATGGACGTGGATATGGACAAAGATTTAGCTATGTGTAACACTGCATTGTTTGTATTATAGACTGTTGAATTTCAAAGACGGAGGTGAGGGAGGAGCGACTAACCAGGGAACTTATATGCACAGATGCATAGCCCATGGACACAGCCAATAGTGTGGCAAAGGCTTGGGAGGGGTGGGTTTGAGGAGGAGGGGATGATGAGGGGGGCGGGTGACAAAGCATTGTAATGCTTTCTCCAATGAAGATAAAATAATAATATCCTAATGTTTCTCAATATCCATCACTAAAGATTGGCCACACAAACTTCGCTCTGACTACAGGAAGATGTTCCGATAAAGGAGGCCCTCCCCCAGCAGCCAGTGCTGGAACCTCCGGCATCTTCCTGACTCCTGCCAAGCGCTCCCTCACCTGCTCACCCCCAGGCCCAGCTTTTAGCTGCCTCTCAGCCTGTTCCACAGGACACCTTGTCCCCTGCCCTCCCCAAATGTCACTCTTCAGCTGGCTTGCCCACCCTCTGAGGGAGATGCTCCGTCTTCCTTACCCCACGCTGACCAGCAAATGACATCTGCTATCCGGCTACATACGCATGCCTCCTGTACCAAGCTCTCAGAGCCAGCAAATTTGAGGGGTTCAACAAATGTGCTGGAGTCTCTGATGCACCCAACCACATGCTGGTACACAAGCCAAGGAACTCAAGGCTGGTTGGAGCAATGAAGCTGGCATGCCCACAGCAGTCCAGTGGCCGCCACACTGTGTTTTGACGAAGTAACTTCTGAACATAGCGTGTCCAAGTGGTGCAGCGTGAATGCCATGGGCTGCTGACAGCCTGTAATTTTCCATCTCTATTATAAGCTAAAACAACAGGCCTGCTATCAAGAAAGGACTGCATAGCTTCGTGGAGTTTTCTGGCATTTTCCCCTCGACTCTCCAAGAGCCCGTTTCCTCACGCTGAGGCTTCCTTTTCCTCACGGACTTGCCATGGAAGTGTCATTTGGCCTTTTTTTAATCACAGGAAAATGACCTAATGCAACCGTAGAGCTTTAGAGATGCCCCAAGGTCGAAAGGGACCGCGCTCAGCTCGTCGGTCTGGTCCGGCGTTCTGCCTGCCAGCCCCCTGGAAAGCATGAAAAGGAAGACTCAACCCTCAAACCTGCCTGAGGAGATCCCAGGGGCTGTTTGTTTCACCATAAGAGAAAGATCTGGAAGACAGTTTCATTCGAAAAAGCAAACAGCATCCAGGGTTGAAAGCCATGGGAGTCACCAAGCCCTGCCAGGCTCGTCGGCCTGGGGATGCTGAGATCTGGACCCTTCCTCGCACGCGGCCACCGGGTGCAGGTCGGGAGCACCTCCCCTCCCTATCAGGGTCGGGCCTCTGCCTCCTGTGCCGCTAAGATGCTCTGGGCTTGCTCTTGTGGGGCCCTCAAGCCAACATTGCCCACAAGCTGGCCAGGCTCCTCACCCGGCGGCAGGTCAGCCACTCAGGACAACGGTCCTGGCCTCGCAGGCTGATGAGCGCGTGAAAAGGCAGAGGACACGGGCTGCCCGGCTCGGTGTCTCTGTCCTGCCCAGGCCCGAGGCTCAGTAGCTAATGGGCAGGTCGATGCCCGGCCTGCCCACAGGGAGCGCTCTGGCAGGACCTGCAGACCACTGTCCTCTCTAGCCTCGGACATCACTTGACTGCTCACACTCCCCCGTGCCCGTCCCTGTGCAGACGCAGGGATACACGCCGAGGTGGCTCGGGTCACCCTCACGGGGAGAAGGGTAACCTCCAGGGAAACCGGCAGCCATGCCCAGCCTTTACCGATTTGCACCAAACACAAGGCCTGATTCCTTACTTCGCACAGCAAGTCCCTTTGTGAACCTGAGCCTCCCCCGTCGTTCCCATCACAAGGCCTCTGGTGGCACGGCCAGCACCCCGAAGGGCACCGCCGCCAGATCCCCGCTTTCTCTAATACACCGCGGGGTCACCGCCTTCGGAGTGCGCCTCGGTGGGCAGCACGCGACAGATTCCCAGCAAACCAGCCCAGATGCCTGGCATCGACGGCACATAATAACCAGCCATCATTTCCACAGTTTCACCTCATCGTGTAAAGCTTCCTTTCTCCCAGGGAGGCCGAGGTGTTGGGAAGGTGGGCGACCTGCCAGTGGGGAAGTTATATGTGAACAGAGTGAGGTTTCAGTTCCGGGACCTCCCTCCAAAGCCCCAACACAAGTCCAGCTCAGCCCCTGCTCTGCGGTCACCACAGCTGACAGCGTGCAGCAGGTCATGCCGGGCAGAGTGGGAGGGAACAAATCACTCCCGTCCCACCACTTCCTGTCCTGCTTGTGCCATTCCACTCTGCTCCCGCCCTTCCCCAAGGCTGTGGCTTGTCCATCATCTCTCTCCAGCAGCCTGTCTGCTGGGGAGCATGCAGCGGTCCCCAGGTTTCCAGCCCCCCCTAGGCCAGGCCCTCACAAGGACTCCTGCTCTCTGTCATAGGTGATCACAGAAGCCAGCACCGGCCAGGGCCAGCACCTCGTCCGCACACCCTTCGCAGGAGTGGACGACTTCTTCATTCCCCCAACAAACCTCATCATCAACCACATCAGGTGAGACCCGCCGGCGCCCTGAGGTACTGCGCGTCCAGCTATGCCCCTCGGGGGACACCTTCGCCCAGGCTGGGGCCTGCTCCTGTCTCTGTCTCCCCTGCTCCTCTTGGGCTGGCTTGGAACCACATCAAGAAGGGACAGAGAAATGGACCCATCCCTAGTCTCTAATTATTAAAGTTCAGGAAGGTACCCAGCTCCTACTGTCCTCAGGGCCCAGTGAGGTCAAGGAGTCGCATCTTCAAGGTGAGGACAACAGGGGGAAGGAGAAACAGCAGTGGTTAATGTAGCACCTCTCCTTGCTAGACACAAAATACTAGTAGAAGTGGTCTTGAACGTATTTTACAGATGAGAAAACTGAGGTTCAGAGAAGTTAGGACACTGGCCAAGGTCACACAGC
The DNA here is from genome assembly GCA_004026665.1 of Murina feae. Lineage (NCBI taxonomy): Eukaryota > Metazoa > Chordata > Mammalia > Chiroptera > Vespertilionidae > Murina > Murina feae. The sequence continues at coordinate 15,399 of PVJC01006483.1, forward strand.
CAGGAATTGGCAGACTAATGCAAAGCCAGGTCTCCTTTGAGTGCCTCATCTCGCCTCATTCTCTGCTAACCACAGAGCAGCCTCTCAGAGCCCCCAGAGCAGCCGTGCCGGGGGCCTTCCAGGAAACAAGCCTCCCCCCCAAGTGTGTGGTTGCCACCATCCATAAAAAGAGCCTCATAATAACAGCCCTGACCTCCAAGGCAAACCTCCTCCCTGCCTGGCCGCTCCCCCCGATTCATTTCGAAGCACCCCT
>PVJC01006483.1:15751-54883 GCA_004026665.1 Murina feae
TGCAGAGAGTGGTTCTAAATGGGGACGCCCTCTCAGAGCAGCTGACTTCAGCTGGGGGTCCTGCAAACGCAGACTCAGCAGCCCCTGTATGTGGCTTTCATATTCAAGTTCCTTAGACGAGTGGGTTTCCTTCCTGCTCTTGCCATGCTCTGGCTCTTTAAGGATGCTTCATAGATGCTCGGAGTGGGCCTTGTCCCCACTCTATGCGAGAGAAAGTCATGAAGCGATTTCCCTCTTCCCTGCGGGGTGAGTGTCAGAACGCCCCTCTTGCAAGGGATGCCGGAGAGGCTCTCAGAGCAAAGGGGAGGCCTGCCTGGAGCCACGCCTTTTACTCGCGAGGCGTTTCGGGAAGTCCAGGTGTGAGCTGCTGCCACCACTGAGCTCTCCCACCAAAGCTTCCTCTTAGATTTGCTCCTCCCCAAAGCCCTCCAAGGACCGACCCTCTTTAGGTTCCCGGACGCCTGGGGGGGGTGGGGGGGGAAGCAAGATCCCGGGGCCCTGTGGCTGGCGGGGCACTCAGCAGCATCAGGCCTTCTGGCTCCAAAGGTGAAAAACGCCTCTCGGGCCCTGCCCACCAGCATCATATACGTGGCCGGAGAGGGGCTGCCCTTCCTGCCCCCCGGGGCGAGGGAACACACAGGAAACCTGGGCTTCGCTGCACCTGCGTCCTCCCGTCCTGACTCACCAGTCAGTCCAGAACCCAGCAGGGATGGAGGCCCTCCTCCCGCGTCCTCGTGGCAGGCCGAGTCGGGCACACGCTGTCCTTTCCCTGCAGGCACAGGCCACCCCGTCCCAGCTGGCACAAGGCCTCAGGGACACGCAGTGGCAGGCACGTTTACCCTCCTGTGCCATTTCTGACGATGAGTGCGGGCACGACTGCATCTGACCCGGAACGCTGGTAACGCTCCTCCTGTCTGAGAGCGCAGATGAACCCCTTAGGAAGCCGTCCCCGGCAGAACGGCAGGTCTTCTCCAGGGGCTGTCCGATCCCTGAAGGACTGTGACAGAGGGACAGACAAAGGCTGCGATCCTGCGAGAGGAATGACAGGTCCCCGACCCCGAAAGGCCTCTGATCTCTGACCCCAGTTCTCCCCTCCCAGGTTCGGCTTCATCTTCAACACGTCTGAGCCCGCCGTGCACAAGGTGGACCTGGAAACGCTGATGCTCCTCAAGACCATCGGGCTGCAGCGGCACGGCTGCCTGCCGCAGGCCATGGCCCACACCCACCTGGGCGGCTACTTCTTCGTGCAGTGCCAGCGGGCCGCGCCCCAGCTGCTCATCGACAGCGTCACGGACGCCGTGGTCGGCCCCAACGGCGACGTGACCGGCACCCCGCACACGTCCCCCGACGGACGCTTCGTGGTCAGCGCCGCTGCTGCTGCCGCCAGCTCCCGGCTGCACGTGCAGGAGGTCACGCTGCGCGGCGAGATCCGGACCCTGTACGACCTGCCGGTCAGCCAGGGCGTCTCCGACGTGGCGTTCCAGCTCTCGTTCGCCCACGGCAATCAGTACCACGTCTACGCCGCGCTGGAGGCGGCGCCGGACCTGCTGGTCCTGGAGCTGGCCACGGGGAAGGCGGGCGCGCTCAAGAACCTCAAGGAGCCGCCCTCGGGGCCGGCCGGGCCGTGGGGAGGGCCCCGCAGGGTGGTGCGGGACAGCGGGCTGTTCGGACAGTACCTCCTGGCGCCGGCCCGGGAGTCCCTGTTTCTCATCAACGGGCGGCAGAACGCGCTGCGGTGCGAGGTGTCGGGCGTGAAGCGGGGCGCCACGGTGGTGTGGGTGGGCGAGGTATGAAGGCGGCCAGCGCAGAGCCCGGGCCACCGGGCGCCCCCTCGTCCTGACACCGCGGCCCCGAGCTGGCGCCCTGTACATTTTTCACGGACAAAAGCAAAAAACCCGTCTTCGCTTCGTGGTTCCACACTGGTCTCCTTGCAAGTTTCCTCGTCTAAGCTATGCGCTGCTCACCAGGCTGGTGTGCCGGTCAGGAGGCGGGAGGACGCCGCGCTGCTGTGCAGAGGAGGCCTCTCCGCGCCCAGCTCCACGCCCTGTGCCCGGGGACTCCGGGGAGCCCAGCGCTCCTGCTTTCCAGGCGGGCGCTTCCGTCGGTTGCCTTCGCAGTGTCATGCTCCTTCTCCGCCAGACCCAGCCAGACTGCACCCTGCGCAGGGGCCTGAGACCGGGCCGGCCACCCGCCAGGCGCAGGGGCCTCCCTCCGGCCGGAGACCACACCTGCCCTGGTCTGCTCCTTTTCCTCCTTCGCAGCTGCTTCCTGCTTTTCTTTCCCTTTGACTTGTCGTATGCCTGAGAGAGAACCAGTAAGACTTATTGCAGCTTGGGGGGAGAGGGGAAGGGGGAGATCACTCACTTTATTTTGGAAATTTTGATTAAAAAAATAATTTTTTATAATCTCAAATGCTAGGAAGCAGAAAGGCGCTATGCGAGGTCCAGTTCTGTTCGTCCCTGCCTTGGGCCGAGTCTCTGAGAGTCACCACTGCACATCCCCCAGCCAGAAAGAACAGTGGTCATCCAGGAGGAATGGTCCCCTACAGCCCTGACACCCCCAAGTCCACATCAGCCACCACACTGGCAAAGACTGCGTCTGGGCTGGGACCCCCACGACACTAGGACAAACCCCGTGTGCCTGCTTTTCACCATGGAAGGGGGACATTATTTCCTTACTCGAGGATATTTTCCTATTGATTTTTAGAGAAAGTGGAAGGGAAGGGGAAAGAGAGAGAGAAACATCGGTTGGTTGCCTCCTGCACGCACCCCAACCAGGACTAAGGATCAGGCCTGCAACCAGGGTACATGCCCTTGACCAGAATCGAACCTGGGACCCTTCAGTCTGTGGACCGACGCTCCATCCACTGAGCCAAATCAGCTAGGGCTAGAAAGGAGGACATTTTATTAGCCAGGTCCAGATTCAAGGCAGACTGGGCTTGCCTGGCAAGGTGTGGGCAGCTGGCAGGATAGCAACCTCCAGACTCACTGCTGAAACCCGAGGACACAGACAGGTTCCCTTTTAAAAACCAATTTCCTCTCTGCCTGTGGCCCTTGTGCACAGCTCTGGTGCGCCTCATCCCTGCCTCATCCCCAAATCTCAGAATCGGAAGGATGCAGGCTGGTTATTGTTCTACTGACGTATTCCCACGTGTCCCGGGCTATGGTGGGCTCTCAGAAGTACAACCCAGCAGCTGTGGGAAGACAGCCTGTGTTGAAGAATCTCAGCAAAAAAGAGGATCCCCTGGGTATCAGAACACCCCTTTCCTTCTCACATCAGGGGCCACAACATGCTGGCACCCTCGCTGGCTCAAATGGTCTCCTTTCTGACCACCTGGGTTGGGAGAGGTGGTCCCATCACAGACACCTTAGCTAGTGTAGCCCCTTCTCCTGCCAACATGGCCATGGTTTTCCTGTGCTGCTGAGGAATGGTTCTTTCCAGGGAAGGAAGGCAAGACCCTGCCTCACTCAATACACAGCCCCTTCCCCTCCCACCTGACTGCCTAGCCCGCCTGTGTCCGCCCACCTGTGTCCACCCACCCCCATTTCCTGAGATCAGCCGTCTTCTTGTGCGTCTCTTGTATCTTGGTCCAGCAAACGCCTGTTTCCTACAATTCTCAGGAGTGCGTCTAGACATGTACATCACATTTTAGATTTTTTTTTTAGGTACAATATGTTGATATAGGTTGAGGACCTGACTTCAAAAACGTCATACTCCGTTTCACAATAACTGGGATGGATGGATCACACCCTTTCCTTTTATTCTTGCCTCAGTCTCTTGACACATTTACTTCCAAACTCCCAGTCTAATCACAGAAATTCTCCAGCTTTCATGAACGTCACCCTTCAGGAAAATCTAAATTGTGGCAGCGCCTGGCAGCAAAAAGCCCCCGAGCCCACCTGAGGGGAGCCCACTGACAGCCGTGCTCAAACGCCGGCCCCTCTGCGTTGCAGGATTCCTGAGAAGACTAAACTGATCCCCACTGGCCTTTTAAACCGGGAGCGACCCGCAGCAGCTGTTCCTTTCCCGCTGTCCCTCCCGTTGCCGAGTGCCTGAGAAGCACACCTGCCTCTCGTGGTCCTCACTGTGCAGCTCCCGTCCCGCTGCCCACGTGCCAGACACAGCTGAACTGGAGAAAGGAATCACAGGCCCGAAAACTGTGAGATTTGCAAATTCACCAAGGCTCATGGGTAGATGTTTTCCAGCAGAGCTGCTTGGGTGGGAGGCAGGGAAAAGGCTGGCTCCTGGAACACAGTTTGAAACAAGCTGGGGACAGAAGTCATCACAACAGGCGGGCCTGGAAGCGAACCCAGCCAGCACTCTCGGATGGACACAAAAGATCGACTGACTACTTGCTGTTCACATTAGAGGAGGATTCGTTTTACCAAAAGAATCACCAAAAAGGCCACTTATACAGTGAACTCACTATCCCAACATTCCTGGATTTTGAAATAAAATTCCACCAAAATTCAACATAGAGTGTTTTTGTTTTTGTTTTTCAGAATAACCAACACCTGTGGTGACATTAAGGCTTTAAATTGGAGGCTCTCACTCTCCTGCCCTAGTAAGCCCACGTGGAGGTCCCGGGTCCCAAAGCCCACCCAGCTACCCGCAAACTGGTGATAGGAAGTGGGAGTCAGTTTCTAGGTGATTGTGTGCGCTTTCTGCACCAGGAGGCCTGGGTGTGGTCCACACATGACGCTGCAAATGCTGGCCCCAGCAACCCTGACCCAGTGAGTCCGGCCCAGGGCTGGCCCAGGCTTTTATCTTACGCCTCCAAGTCATTCACAGGTCCTCTTAGCCCATGTCCCCGGAAGTAGCCAGAAGAGCCCTTTAGACACTTGGCTGGGCCAACCACTACTACCAAGCTCCAAGTACTTTGACCTAAAGATAGCATCGCCACACACAGAAGCTCAGCCCCTGCCACTCCCACTTCCCAGCTCCAGGCAGGTGCCTTGGAAGACAGCTTTCACCCCAAATAAAGCAGAGGCCCACCTGCTGTGCTAGAGAATGGTGATGATGGGACTTCATGTCGGAAAGCAGCCTGAGGTCAGCTTTGTGCAGCCGCAACTTCTTGTTTTCTGTTGACCAATAACCTGTGAACTGAAGGCAATTTCAGAACTGAGATGTGAAACAGATGCATTCTGGATATATTTTTCTACGAGGGGCTTAAAAGGTCATCGATTGATTTCCCAGAATGTTTTATTCAGACAGCATGGACGCTGAACCATCCTCGTCACCAAACCCCACACCTCGCTCTCTCTGACCCTCCTCTTCAGAAGCAGGCCTGCAGGAGAGCTGATCGAGCCACCTCCCTCCTACACACCCGCCAATCTACCTCACACCTTCCCCCTGCCCCCAGCACCACCAGGCGCTGCCCCCATGCCAGGAGGCCAGACAGGTGACGTGGATGACGACAGTGCTGACATGAAGTCCTCTGCCATCCTCCCCAACCCAGGATGCAGATCCCACTCCAAGCGCAGCCAGAACCCATGGCACACAGCCCCTTGCTGCCCAGAATCCCACCCCCAAACACTTGCTGGCAGCCCTTTGGAGTCAGGTGAGCAAGACTAGAGAGAACTCAGAACGAAAGAAAAGTCAGCTACTATCAGACAGAAGCTGTTGACGGCGGGAACAGAGACCGTGACATCTGCGCCAGCCTCATCTCTGAGAGGGCCTACGCGACACCTCCCTCCATCCTAGCTTTATTCTCTGCTTTTCCTGCCTCCTCCTACACCTTGAGCTGCCTGCTCCTTCCATTCAAAAAGGCCACTGACCTCACCGCCACACCAGCCCCTTGCTTTGGGGTAGAAGTAAGCCGTCACTCACAGGATCAGATGCTACTGTCTCTTTCCTCCCAGGCTGGCGTGGAGGCAACGCAGTTTTTCTAGAAAGTCATGAGCTGCCTTGGTTTCTCTGCAGAATCATAGAGATCACAGGACAGAGATGGTTTCACATTTTAAGGAGGAAATGCCTCCTCAAGGTGGTACCCCAAGACCCCAAATACCTGTCGGAATACAACCCACTTCCTGCTGTGGTCTCCACCAGATGACCAACCAAGCCACTGGGGGCCCTGAGCACCTTCCCTGGGCCTGCAGGCTGCCGGCACCAGCATCTGGCAGGCAGTGGGAGTCCAGCAAGCATGCTCTCACACATCCTTTGGAGCTGTGAGCAGCGAGTGGGAATGTAACTATACACGGTGTGTGAAATTATGGAAAATACAGGGAGAATGGGAATTGGTCTCCAAAATTCACAACAAGGCTTCTTTAACCAGCACCAGAATATTGAGCATGTTTTTGGGGGGGGGTTTTGACTAAGCCACAATTCACACACCCCTCTTTTCAAGCTCATCTTAACTAACCAATGTAAAACCATCCCTTCCCCCAGGGCCCCAGAGAATGTGGGCCATGACCTACAGGGCTCTAGAGGGCTTAGCCTGCACTCCACAAAGCAATAACCGTTGACTCGCCCCTACCCCACGCCAGGTGACACCTGCTGTCCTCATGTCCACATGTCATCATGGCAGGATGGGAGATGGCTGCCTTTTGGGGGGACTCTTCAAGATCAGAGCTTAATTTCTAAGGAAGGGTCACCAGGATTGGATGGGTACGGGCCCCAAGAGATCTCAAGTGAGAAAATTCCCTAAATCTAAACCCTTATCCACTGCCCAGCATGACATCTGCCTTAGGTTTAAGAGTTGCTGGTCTCCTGCTACTATAGCTGCTAAGAGAGGTGAAGAACAACTGGTCTGCAAGTCACCCACACCCGAGCTCCATGGCCCACACCCCACTGCCCAGCCCCTGCCCCTTCCCAGCTCCTGGCCCCTTCACACCCTGCCTTCCTCCTCTGCCCATGCTTCCTGAAGACCTGTGCGATGACCCAGAAGCAGAACTGGGCATGGAGTTTTGCTGGAGTGGTCACACACACTGCTTCCTGCTATAGCGTAGCTGAATGCCCCTCAAAATATGAAATCACACACACACCACTTGTCCCTTAGAGTCTCATCCATCTCCGCCTCAGAAAACTTTCAGATCCCTTACGTCAAGGCAGATTGCGTTATTTTGAGCAGTTGTGTAGACTCCAAAATATATTTTCTGTAATCACCGTATTTCTCAAAAGGCCTCCTGTAATTACTATACATGTGAATTTTTCCTTATTTATAAAATATATACAAATTATTTTTAATACATCAACTTTAGTAGAAATTTGTACCAACACTGTAACTGTATGTGGCATTGGAAATAAGTTGCGTTTACTTTGACGTATTACACAGTATTGAACACGCCATGTATTTGCAGTACCACTTGATATAAAGATGATTCACAAATTATCATAAAGGACTGTCATTGTAAATGCTCTTTTTCGAGGATTTTACAATAAAACTTGAGAAAGGTTCACTCTTTCTGGGCCCAGTCTGTTGGAGGTTGTTACAATGAGAACTCATTCAGAAGGACCTTAGGGTTCTTTCTTCTCCATCGCCCTTAGAGGTGCATGATGGTCAAAGTGAGACGGCCCCTACTCCGGCCAGGTCCAGAGAGCTTCTGGACAAAGGCAGGCACCTGAACCCAGAAGTCTTTTTTCTCCATGTTGAAGTTTTAGCTTCAACCAACATCTGTTTCAAAACTTCTCATCACCTGCCTTGGCAGCCCCTGTAAATTCACCACAGTCCCCAGACTCTAATCTGTTCTTGACTCTAGTCACTCTCAGTTCTCACTGGAGCCAACATTCCAGCTACCATGAGGAAGGTAAAGTGTTTGGTAACTACCAGGCTACTAAGGTGGAACACCTACTATGAACTGTGTGAGGTGCAGGGGATGGAGGGTTGGACAAAGGAGACAAACCCTGCCCTTGGTGAACTTCAAGTCCACTGCACCATGACTCTTAGTACAGGTTCTCCAGAGAAACAGAACCAATAGGTATAGGTATAGAGGGAGGGTGTGTGTGTATGTGTGTGTGTGTGTATGTGTGTGTGTGTGTGTAGATAGAGGGGGCAGAGAGATGGGAAGAGAGAAGGAAAAATTGATTTTAAGGAACTGGCTCATGTAAATGTAGAATAGGCTAGATTGGCAGCTGGAGAACTAGAAAGATTTGCAGTTCAAGCCCAAAGGCAGTTTGCTGGCTGAATTTTCCCTTCTTGGAGGAGCGTCTTACTCTCTTAAGGCCTTCCTCTCATCAGATGAGGCCCACCCATACTGTAGAGGATAATCTACTTCACTCACAGTCTATTGATTTAACTGTTAATCTCATTAACAAAAAATACTTTCATAGGTACATCTTGAATAGTGTTTGACCAAGGATCTAGACTAGCCAAGTTGACACATAAAATTATTACAATGACATAAACAAAGTGTTGTTTCCCCTTTCTCCTAGGGAAGTAACCTGCTATGTGCCAGATCCTGTGATAAGCACCCCAACAAACAGGAGGTGCTGTTACCTCCATTTTATATCTCCACTGTTCTGCAGGTAACACAAAGAGGTAAAGAGATGGCAAATATAAAGCAGAGAGTTAAAAGTACAGTAGACAAAATGAAAACAACACACATCTATTAGGAGGTCCAAGGAAAGAACCATGAGTTTGGACAAAGGCAATATTCAGCAATAATGGCTGAGAGGTGATGAAATACATGAATCAACAGACGGGGAATGAGTGCTGAGCAGGAAAAATTAAAATAAACTTATACTGGCAGTGCAAGCAGATTGCCAAAGCGAAAATACACTTTCCCTACAAAGCAGCAGCAATCAAGCTGACAGACTCCTCAACAGCAATAGGAAAACACAGAAAATGTGGAATAATGTCTGCACACTGCTTAGAGAAAGTAACAGTAACCCGACTTATTACCAGAAAAGCTACTAAAGTATGTACTTCCAGGAGACTGGAATTAAGCTGAGAAGAAAGGAAGGGAATTCAAGAAATTGATTTTCTAAGTATAAACATCTAAATAGTGAAACAGTAAGAATTATTAAGAGTAGAGACAAAATTGAAGTGGAATTTAAAAGTGGGTTACACTTAAGATGAGAGAGGAGTCATCAAGAGAAGTAGTCTAAAGCCCTTTTGTTGTTCAGGAGGAAGAAGATTTTTTTGTCTTTGAAATTGGATGTAAGATTTCCAAACCAATAGATGGAGTGAAAGGGAATTAAAACACTCAAAATATAATAAACCACTACATCAGCCCGATAGAAGGCAAAAGAGAAAACAGGTAGCAAACAAATAGCACAATAAATAGAAATAACAAAATAAGACACTAGAAATAAATCCCAATGACAGCAATCACCATGGAAGAAACTTACCAGTTAAAAGACAGATTGCTAGAGTAAATTTTAGAAATGTGATGTTGCTCTATTGTTTGTAAGAGAAACTCGGAAGACATGGGCATACATACAGATGAAAATAATGGGTTGGAAAATCCAGTGTCCATCCATTGATGAGTGAGTAGACAATTATGAAAGACCATAGACTGGAATATCAGTCACCCATAAAAAGGAATGAAGTACCAACATGGGTGAACCTTGAAAACATTGTGCTGAGTGAAAGAAGCCAGGTCATATAATCATATAGTGTATGATTTCACATATATGAAATGTGCAGAATAAGCAAAGCCATAGAGACAGAAAGTAGAGCTGCCAGGCACTACGGGTGAGGAAATGGAGAGCGGAAGCTAATGGGCACAGTGTTTCTTTTGGGGAAGATAACAATGGTCTGGAAATATAGGGTGATGGTTGCCTACCTGTGTGAATAGACTATAGATCCCTTAGCTATACACTGTAATAGGATGGATTTTATGGTATGTGAATTATATCTCCATAAAAAACACATAAAAATAAAAAGCATTAAACAATGGATTGGAACTACAACCCAAATACAAAAGTATCTTTTTAAACTCTTCTGGTCATATCAATACCTGACAATAGACTTTAAGGCAATCACAAGGGAAAAAGAGAATTAGTATATGATAAGAGTGGCCATTCCCCAGACAGATGAAACAAATTCTAAAAACATACCCACAAAATGTGTAAAATAAATTTGATAGTGTTACAAGCAAGAACTGAAAAACCTGCCATCATGTCAGGAGATTTTAAAATAGCTCTCTTAATAACTGTCTTGAGCAAATAAAAATTGATAAGGATATTGAAGATTGAACCACACAATAAATAAGCTTAGTCCATAAATGTATGAAACCTCGTGACAGAGAAAACACATATTTTCACTTCACATGAAACCATAATAAAACTAACTGTGTACTAGGTACAATGGCACAAAAAAATTTTCAACACCACAGAATCAACATCATAAAACATGTTCTCTGACCATAATGCAATAATACAGAAATCAATAACAAAAATATAACCAAAGACTGTCTATACCTTTGGAGGTTTAGATGTGTTATTGTAAATAATTCATAAGTCAAAAAGGAAATCATAATGTAAATTAGAAGATATTTCAAATTAAGTTATTAGAAATAAATCTATAATGACATAGATATATAGATATCTACAGTAATAAAAGAGAAAGATGCAAATTGACCATACCTCTGTGACATCCACCAGCCAATCAGGAGTAAGTATGCAAATTAACCTGACAAATATGGCAGCAGCCCTGCCCCCCAGCCACTCTGGGCCTCTGGGCAGCACACATGCAGGCATGGAGTGGCGGGGCAGGGTAGGACACCTGCTATGAGGGGGATGGAGGGAGCTACAGGAGTGGCACTCTGGCTGGAGTGAAGACTGAAGGCTCCAGCTGCAGTGAAGGCTCTGGCTGCAGCGAAGGCTCCAGCCCCAGCAAAGACGGAAGGCAGCGGCCAGAGTGAAGGCCTGGGTCCCTGGTGCTGGAAGAAAACTGATGCCAGCAGCCAGGGGAAGGAAGGCCTATTGCACGAATCTTCATGCAATGGCCTCTAGTCCTATATAATAAAGAGGTAATATGCAAATTGGCCATCACTCCAACACACAAGATGGCCACCCCCATGTGGTCAAAGATGGCCACCTCCATGTGGACACAAGATGGTCACCACAAGATGGCCAGCAGAGGAGGGCAGTTGTGGGCAATCAGGCCAGCAGGGGAGGTCAGTTGGGAGGGACCAGGCCTACAGGGGAGGGCCTTTGGGGGTGACCAGGCCATCAGGGGAGGGAATTTGGGGGTGACCAGGCCTGCAGGGGAGGGCATTTGGGGTGAACAGGCCTGCAGGGGAGAGCAGTTGGGGGCAACCAGGTCAGCAGGGGAGGTCAGCTGAGGGGGACCAGGCCAGCAGGGGAGGGCAGTTAGGGGCAATTGGGCCAGCAGGGGAGGGCAGTTGGGGGGGACCAGGCCAGCAGGGAGGGTAGTTAGGGGCAATCAGTCCAGCAGGGGAGCAGTTAGGCATCAATCAGGCTGACAGGGGAGTGGTTAGGGGGCAATCAGGCAGGCAGGCGGGCAAGCAGTTGGGAGCCAGCAACTGCTTGTGAGAGGGATGTCCCAGATTAGAGAGGGTGCATGATGGGCTGAGGGACACACACACACACATGCTCCACCTCCCCTCACACACACACAAATTTCACACCCTGGGCCTCTAGTAGATATAGATATAGCTATAGCTATAGATATAGATATGTATCAAAACTTGTATGGTACACATGCAGCAAGAGAGGGAAATCTGTACATTAGGCAAAATGCCTACCTTAAAAAAGAATAAAAGGATAATATCAGAGATCTGAACATTCAACTCAAATTCCAAAAAGAACAGAGTCAAACCAAAGAAAATAGAAGGCAAAAAGTAGGGTAAGAGCAGGAATTTTTAAAATAGAAAACAAATGATAAAAAGGATTAATAAAACTTAAAACTGGTTCTTCACAGAAACTAATAATATAGCAAACCCACAGCAACACTGATCAGGGCAGAGAGAATAAACAATGTCAGGAATGAAAGAGAAGACACAGTTATCACAGATTTAGCAGAGATTTTTTTTTTAAACATAACAAACTACTATGAATAACTTTGGGTAATCCATATGAAAACTTACATGAAAAGAAACATTTCCTAGAAAAATCGTTTGCCAAAATGAACTCATGAAGAAATGGAAAACCTGAATAAGCCTATAAAAGAAAGCAAATCAATAGTTAATCTCCTCACAAAAACAAAACCCAGAACACCAGGCCCAGACAGTTTAAGAGGCAGTTCTGTCTTATACAAAATGGTTCAGAAAATAGAAGAGACAGCTTCTCAATTCATATTATGACACTAGTAAATTCTTAAAACAAATGCCAGATGAGAACAATAAAAAGTGAAAATTGTGGGCCAATCTCACTTATGAACAAAAGAAAAATTCTGAGTACAACTCTAGCAAATCAGATCATAGAAGGTAATACCTCGTGACCAAGAAGAGCATATCCCAGTAACACAAGCACAGATAGATTCTAACCCATTCACACAATTCACCACATTCACACATTAAAAAAGAAAAATCTATGATCCCCTCGGTAGATACAGAAAAAGTACTTAATAAAATTCAAAAACTATTCATGCTTTTATTTTAAATACTAATTAGGAATAGAGAGGAACTCCCTTAGGAAATAAGTCAGTTTTAAGAATTTTGTAGGGGGACAGCAAGATGGTGGCATAAGGTAAACACCGTAAATGCAGCTGTGAACAACTATTTCAGAAGAACCATGAAAAGAACACACGGACACCACTCACACCCACAGGAAGGCTGGCTGAGTGAAAATCCTACAACTGGAAAGAGTCTGAGATTCAGAGGAGCGGCGGAAGCAAAGTACAGAGGTACGGAGGCGCGCGCACGGGGCTCGGGGAAGGGCTGGCGCCGGGGGGATGCGGTTCTTTTCCAAAACGGAGGGAGCCACAAGTTCCCAGCGGCTCTGAACTCCAGTTCCAGGCGAGTTTCCGAGGACCCAGACACCCGGAGAAGGGGGACTGACTGGCACCGGGAGGAAATCCAAAGCGGGTTTCTCTCAGCATTGCTTGCAGCAATTACCGTGGGACACCGAGACCCCGTGTCTCTTAGCACAGGGCTGAGAAGCGGACATAGCTATTTGCTCCGCCCTGCTCTGCAAACTCCCCGAGGCCCCGCCCCTCCCAAGCTGCATCAGAGGCTTTTGCAGATAAAAGACTGAGTAGCCTCAGGCAAAGGCTAAATCAACACCTCCTTAAAGATACAGGAGCCAGCCTCACGCAGTGGCCAGAGTGGGACCATCCTAAACAAAACTCAGATCCACAAGGAACACACTCGGGGCAGATGCAGTGAGCACAAAAGCCCCACTGAAACAACTCTTGCCCCATAAGGGTGTCTCCAGCACAGAAGTTCTCCCACTGTAGACACAGCTGACTCTCATAACCAAGTGGCTTAGAGGTTAATTCCTCACAGTGATCGCCTAACTCAGAAAGGGAAGCAGCCAAAATGCGGAGACAAAGAAATAGGTCACAAATGACAGAAATGGAGGAAAGAAAATGACAGGATATAGAGTTCAAAACCATGGTTATTAGGTTTTTCAAGAATTTGTAGCAATACCCTTTGGATGAAAATACTGACATGACACTGAGTGGGCAGAGGGACCTCACCATGTCTGCCTGGCAGCATGTAGACCTTGCTACTCTGAATGTCCTCTCCTTTCCTTCTGAATAGAAATCCCTACTTGGTTCCATCCTGCACTTACTTTACCAATGGTCATGTGCTGGGGAAGGAGAGGGCCGGGGCTTGTCCTTTGAGTCCAGAGATCACCAGTTGACATGAAACTCATCAGGACCTGAAGGAGAACATGCACATCACCAGGAGACCTCCTGGTATTGGGTCTGGAGGTAATGGTTATATGTAACCTGGCATGTGTCCCTTGGAGAGAGGGGACAATGTTACAAGTATGTGAGGAAGACCAAAATAAACATCCTATCCTATATAATAAAAGCCTAATATGCTAAGTGTCCGGTCATCTGGTCAGCCATTCAACCAATCAAAGCGTAATATGCTAATGATATGCTAAAGCCACTCAATTACTTGCTATGATGTGCATTGACCACCAGGGGGCAGACAGTCTACTGGTCCACCAGTCACTATGACGTGCACTGACCATCAGGGAGGGACAGAGGCTCTGACTGGTAGGTTAGCTTGCTGCTGGGGTTCAGCCAATTGGGATTGAGTGAGACAAGCTGGAGATGCCCTGGAGCCCTCCTGCAGTCCCTCCCCAGCTGGCCAATCTCCTGCGTCCCTCCCCGGCCCCAACCATGCACTGGGCTGAGGGACACCCCCTCCAGTATAAGAATTTCATGCATCAGGCCTCTAGTTTGGTGACTAAAAGGACAGACTATGGCAAAAACTGGACAGCCATTCACAACTTCATTTCTTCTTCCCTCGAGGCACACAGGCAGACTATAGAATCCAGTCTCCTTTGTAGTTGTGTGTGGCCACAGGACTGAGTCCCAGACATTGGAAAGCAGGCATACGTGGTGGGCATCACTCCCCACCTGACTGGTGAAATCCCCCTACATGTGGCCCCTTCTACTTCCTTAGCGCCCTGGGAAGCCACAGTTGGAAAGAGCGTGGGTCTCTTGTGTGATCAATTAGAGAAGTGGCCACCCATCACAAATACGTGATTTGAAATTTAAGGAAACCAAAATAGCACTTGACTTTCGCTGCAGAGGTCTAACAGCTAATGTTATATTAACTGACACATACCTGAAACCTACATCATATGTAGCGCGAAATGTTGAACTCATTCCCTTTAGTCAGCAACAAGTCAAGGATGTCCCCTGTCTCCTCTCCTTTTAGGATGGTGTTGGGGGCCCTGGCAAGTACAGTGATATGATTAATTGACAATCGGTTGACTGATAATGGCTGGGTGGATGGGTGGTGGGCACAGATGAATGGATGGATGGATGGTGGGTAGATGGGTGGGTGGCAGAAGATTAAAAAGGAAAAACAAAAATGTTATTAGTTACACTGTATGTAGATATATAGAAAATCCAAAAGTTTTTAAAAACACACTGTTAGAACAAATAAGAGAGTTTGACAATTTTGCCAATAAATATAGAAAAGTCACTTGTGATCTTATATAATAGCAACAAACAGTTTGAAAATGCAATTTTTAAATAATGCATAATGTTAATAGCACACAAGAATACAATGTACAGCCCTAGCCAGTTTCACTCAGTGGATGGACCGTCGACCTGTGGACTGAACAGTCCTGGGTTTGATTCCAGTCAAGGATACGTACCTCGGTTGCAGGCTCCTCCCCCGCCAGGCCCTGGTCAAGTGCATGCAGGAGGCAACCAATCAATGTTTCTCTTACATCGAAGTCTTTCTTTCCCTCTCTCTTCCATCCTCTCTAAAAATTAATGGAAAATATCCTCTGGTGAGGATTTTTTTTTTAAATACAATGTACAAAATAATAAATCTAACCAAAAGGTATTTTTATAGAGAAAATTATATGTTTATAAAAGTTATTTAAAGGACATATAAATGATGAAATATGTTATGTTCATGACTAGAAAGGCTCAATATCCTAAAGATAGACTTTTCCACAATATATAAATTTCATGTAATTCCAATTAAATCTAATATAATTCCAATGAGGCCAGAATAGCCAAGACAATCTGGGTGGGGAGGAAAACTATGGTTGATCTTATAGATGAGATTTTTTTATAAAGCTATCGTACCTAAAACACGGTCATATTGCTGCAGGAACGAGTAAAATTACCAATGGGACTGAGTAGAAATCCCAGAAACAGGCCCACATACACATGTGCCATAGAGGTAGGATTTTTAAAAATCAGAGAGAAAATATGTACAATTCAATCAGTGGTTCTAAAACAATTAACTATCCATATTAAACTAAGATAAAATTAGAGCAAAACTATATAAAACTTTTAGAAGAAAATATGAACTATTACTAAACTCAGGGTAAGAAAGACTTCTTAAACAAGTAACTAAAAACACAGACCACATAGGAAAAGATAAATAAATTTGACATATGCATATCCTCGCTGGCATGTGCACAAAGATATTCAGGGATGGTACGTAAGAAATGAATAACAGAACTGGGCAGATGGGAAATGAGTGAAAGAAAACCATTTCATTTATACCTACCATGTGACATTACCTATTTTTAAAATAATTTTTAAATGTCTGTCCATCAAAAGCATCAGAAGCAAAGTGAAGTGACAAGCCACAATCTGAGGGAAGACGTTTATAGTCATACTAGAGGCCTGGTGCACAAAATTCATGCACGGGTAGGATCCCTAAGTCTGGTTGGAGATCAGGGCCGATCTGCAGGGTGACCAGCAAGGCAATCAGGGGGCCCACAGACTGGCACCCGCCTTGGCTGACTTGATGCCGCCCACTCAACAACCCCGCCTCCCACCACTACTGCCGGTTGCCTCCCTCTGCAGGGCAATTGGCAAGGCAATCGGGGGGCCCCTCCCGCTGGCACCCGCCTTGGCTGGCCTGGAGCCTATGGGCAGCTTCTGCATTGAGCATCTGCGCCCTGGTGATCAGTGTGCATCAGTGACCGGTCGTTCCACTGGTCATTCCGCCATTCGATCGATTTGCATATTAGGCTTTTATTATATAGGATAACAAAGCATCAGAATCCAGACTACATAAAGAAATTCCTACAAGAAACAAAATCCAATAAAAATTGGGCAAAGATATGAACATGGAAATCACAGGAGTGAAACCTGGTGGCCAATAAAAAACAGTTACTTCATCTCGTTAATAATCAGGAAAATGTAATTTAAGTTTACACTGCAGTATCATTCCACCTTTATAAGGCAACAGTTAACACGTCCAATAACACCCCGTGCTGACGAGCTCCTGGGGAAATGGCGTCTCTTACGCATGTTTTGTGGAAGTACAAATTGGCACCACCATTTGGGAGAGCAATTTTGCAAAATCTAGAGAAGTTGAAGATGTATAATCCAGCAGTTACATTGCTAAGTATATACCTCAGAGAGACTCTGGAACATTTGTCAACAAAACAACAGAGAATGCTCACAGCACCACTGTTTGTGATAAAGAAGAACTGGAAACAACCTAGGTGACCATCAGCAAAAGAACAGATAAATAAATTGTGGCCTAGTCACAGAATGCCATGTTAAAGGAATGAATGAGAGCTACATGTATTAACCATGAATAAATCTCAAAAACATAAGGTTGAGTTATAAAAGCAAATTACATAAAGATATGCCATTTACCTAAAGTTTTGAAAACACAAAAAATACAAAATCCATTGCCTGTTGCTACTCACATGGTAAGACCACCCAAAACCCATATCAGTGGTTACCTCAGGAGTGGGAGTGAAGAGAATAGCGGAAGGGGGAGGGCATATAGACTTCACTGTGTCTTTAATATCTTAGCTATGATTTTTTAATCTGAAGAAAACATAGCAAGATATGGACATGAGATGGAGCAGAGCAGAAAACAGTAGGTGACGGGTACACCAACGTTTGCAATATGCCACTCTATACTTTTCTCATAGTGAACACTTTTTTTAAGTTAGACCCAGAGCAAAAAATGTATGAATCTTGAGAGAAGTTCAGCCTTCATGCTTTATCATATGTCCTACTTTAAAAAGTTAATTCATTGCTATTGCTATGCTTTATATTATCTAAGGTGCAAATAAGTATATACCGTAAACTGTAATAATCTACTCTTTACTAGTATGTGGTTCTGGATGATGGGTATAATTCTCTATTTTTTTCTCTAAGCAAAAATTCATTTCAAAGTTCCAAAAAAGGAAAGAGAAAGAGAAAAAGGTCAAGTTTTAGCTTCAAGATGATAAACTAAATCAAGGCTACTGTCTTCTCCTTCTACAACAAATCCATAAAAATATTACCAAAGGTCTTTGGCAATAAACATACATGTGTTGATGAGGAAAGAAACTCTCTTTGAATCACAAAATATGAGGAATCTCTGAAAGACAAAAGAGAGAGACAGAAAGAAAGAACTGAAAAACTGCAGAAGAGTGCTTTTGACCAGAATGAAAAACAACTCAGGTTCACCACCAAAAGAAGACAAGTGGCAGCATAACAGATATTTCATGCTCATTGCAGAAACACAGCGTCAGAGAAGGCCTGGGTCGCTGGTGACTCACGGGGGCACCGTCACAAGAACACAGATGCAACCCTGCACGCTCCCCCAGCAGCCCCAGTGGGCCAAGCATCAGCATGAAGAGGTCAGCCTCCAGGGAGGAGCCGGGAATGTGGGTGCTTAGGAAGGAGAGACGGGGTGCTGTCCCAAAAAAACAGCTAGTGGAAAGGGGACGAGGTTCACCCAGGTCCAGATCAGCCCCCAAGGCACCCTTCTCAGTAGAAACAGTGATTCCCACTCATTTCTATGAACGCATTGGACAAACAGCAGACAGACATCAAGGGACCCTCAGCCAAAACAAGTGCACAAGGATGGATCACCAAACATCAACACTGTAAAAGACAAATTTAGCAAACAGGAGAGCTAACTCAAAGGAAATAGAGTCAGTAGAGCAATTAGGACAGGATTTTTTTATCAAAAATTATTTTATATACTCAAAAAATATGAGGACAGCACATTCATTCAATAAAAAGAGTAGGTTATGAAAAAGCACTTTTTATTTACGTATAATTCACACTAACATTATAGTAGTTTCAGATGAACAATGTAATGATTTGATATTTGTATATATGGCAAAATGATCACCTCAGTAAGTCTAGTTAGCATTCATCCCCATACATAGTCACTAATTTTTTCTTGCAATAAGCAGTTTTAAGATCTACTCTCTTGGCCATTTCCAAATATGTGATACAGTATTATTATCTACCATGCTGTACATTATATTCCCATCCCGCCAATATTAATAAGGATTGAACTGTTGATACTCAAAAGACTCAATAAAAGGGCTAAGTTGCAAAATGGACGCACCTAATGAGGGCACCAAGGAATGGAAAGAGAAACTACATAAAAAAATTAGTGAGAAAAAAAGTGAAGAGAAGAAAAATGAACATTAAATATTCCCATAGCTGAAGATAAAATATGTGTCTGCAGAATGAAAGGACCCATTGAATCCTAAATAATAAAAGCCTAATATGAAAATTGTCCCCTCAACCAGGAGTTCAACCAGTTCGACTGCTTGCTATGATGTGTGCTGACCACCAGAGGGCAGTGCAGACCATGGCGGGCATCAGCAACAAGGCGCTGTCAGATGGCAGCAGTGCAGGCGCTGCTGGCCCCAATGGGCTTCCAGGTGAGCCGGGCCACAGTCACTGGGACCACAGGGGCTGGCTGGGCTCCCTGTGGGTTCATGCAGGAACCAGTCTGTGCAGTCAGTCAGAAGATAATGTGTGGTCCAGAGGCCCACCAGGCATCCATGCGGTACTACTGGGCAGCCGAGGCCCGCACTGTGCCCCGGCCCAGAGCATCGGTTACAACCACTGCATCTCTGCTCAGGGACTCAGGCACCGTGACTCAGGTGGAGGAGGAGCACGGGGACTCAGGGACCCAGGTGCTGTCCAGGGCCCAGAGGTCAACTGGGACCTGCCCTTCCACACCAGGCGCTCATGCTTCAACCACGAGCCAGGCCTAGGGACCACATCTGTGCACGAATTTCATGCACCAGGCTTCTAGTGTTAAATCTCTCTCTCTCTCTCTCTCTCTCTCTCTCTCTCTCTCTCTCTCTCTCCCCCACACACTCACACACAGGCTCTACCAGATATGAAAACACATTATAAAGCTTCTATGATTATAAAGAACTCCTACAAATCAATAAGAAAAAGACAAACCTATAAAAAAAAATAGGCATCTGATTTAAATAGGTGAGTCACAGGAAGAAAACGTAAATAGCCAATAAGTATGAGGCGATGTTCAACCTAACGAGTAATCGGGGGAATGCGTCTAAACTGCACTGAGATACCAGTCGGCTCCATCAGGTTAGCAAACCATGCGAAGTCTAACACTGTGCCACTTAATGGCAAAGACAAGAGAATGGTGAGAGCACAGATGGTGACAACTGATTTGGAGTTCACTCTAAGCAATGTTTATACCACACTTCATCGATCCAAGAACACTGATTACAAGATGCATCATGATTTTAGGTACCAATAAAAGAATAACACTGTGAAATCATTGTAAGACATCAGGAATTTCAGAGATATTAAAATGAGAGAGAAAAGGCGCATCTCAGACTATGAGAGACAATCAGAGGGAAACACTGAAAACAACCTAAATGTTTATTCATCACAAAAATGGCTCCATAAAATGCGCTATACATTCATACCCTGAAATTCTTACAGCAGTTAAAGGGAATAGATCAGCCAAAAAAGATATTACTGGGCGGAAATAGCAAGATGCAGAATCATATCCAACAGTATCACATTTATGTTCACACACACACAGTCACACCAAACTTGTAAAAATTACCTTTTGTGGTGGATGGATTGCATCGATGCCCCCATTTTCCACACTTTCCTGAATTTATGCCCTTTCCTGATGCCTGCCTACACTGCTCCAGGCTGAGGTGTATAAAAAATGGGACACACGCGAAAGCATGAATAAACACTTAAGGTGTTGCCTTTCAGACCCTCTCAACTAAACAACAGGGAACCTAGGAATACCCTGGTGGAGGGATAAGTGGAGGAGAGTAAAGTAGATCTAGGCCAGACCATTCAGACCAACCAGGCCACAGCCATCCTGCCATGTGCTCACAGGGCGGCCCCAATGAACTGAACTACCCGAGCGATCTGAGAATTCATGGATAAATGGAGGTTGTTTAAAGGTACTGAATTTTGGAGTGATACATTAAGAATAAGATGTTGTTTGTCCTGGTTCAATTGGTTGGGCATCATCCCATGTACCAAAAGGTCACTAATTCAATTCCTTTTCAGGGCACATGCCTGGGTAGGGGGTGTGCAGGAGGCAACTATTGATCAATCGATGCCTCTCTCTCCATAATGCTTCTCTCTCTCCCTCCCTCTCCCTTTCTCTCTCTCTAAAATCAATAACATTTTTTTAAAAGAAATAGAGTGGTGTTCAGAAGGGACTTACACCTTACTTGTAATTTTCCTTTTAAAATAAGGTGAGGAAGATAATAAGATACAGATTTGTGTAAAGATTCATTTTTTAAAGTGGCAAAGGCCACACGCAGGTAATTCTTAAAAGAGTAAATACATCCCTGACTGGGTGGCTCAACTGGTTGGAGCGTTTTCCCACACACCCAAAGGTTTCAGGTTTGACTCCTGGTCAGGGCACATACCTAGGTTGCAGATTTGATCCCTGGTCAGGGGCATATGAGAGACAACTAATCAATGTTGCTTTCATACATCAATGTTGCTCTCCCTCTCCCTTCCTCTCTCTCTAAAATCAATAAAAATATATTCTTGGGTGAGGATTTTTTTAAAAAGAGTAAATACAAATGCCAGGAACATATGAAAAGACACTCAGCCTCAGACAAATGCAGATGAAAAGAGTAGAACCTATTTTGTTCATCAAATTGGCAGAAAATAAGTTTAATAACATTAAACATTTCAAGGGTATAAAGAAATGGGTGCACAAGTGCTGGTGGAATTCTGAGCTAGTATAGCCATGCTGTCCATGTCTGAATATTCTAAGACCGGAAATTTCAGCTCTTAATATCCATTCAGACCAAATAGCACCAAAAAATAATGTGCCTCCCTCCCAGACTAAATGAAACAGACTCATAGGTACAGAAAACTGACTGATGGTTGCCAGAAGGGAGAGGGCTGGGAGACACGGTGAAAAGGTGAAGGGATTAAGAAGTCCAGATTGGTAGTTACAAAATAGTCACGGGGTTGTGAAGTACAACATAGGGAATATAGTCAATAACATTGAAATAACTATGTATATTGCCAGGGGGTATTGGAAATATCCGGGGAAACACTTTATAAAGTATATGATTGTCTAACCACTACGCTGTACACCTGGAACCAATACAAAATAATATTGTATGTAAACTATAATTCAAAAATACAATTTAAACTATAAAACCAAAAGAATTAGCCCCCTCCCCACCCCACCCCACTCCCAAAAAAAAGACACAGAGACATTTTACCAAAAAGGTTATACAGACGGCAAATGGGCACATGAAAAGGCGTTCAGCATCACCAGCCATGAGGGAAAGGCAAATCAGACCACAGTGAGCTATCGCTCCGTCTACTAAAACGGTAAGTAGTGATATTGCCAAATGCTGACAAAGATATAGAGACATCGTACCTTTCATTCACATCTGTGAGGCGGGGGAGACATGAACTGGGATAGCCACTCTGGAAAACAGTTTGGTAATTTCTTAAGAAACTAAAAATATACTTGTCATATGACCCAACAATGGCATTTGTCCCAGCAATCTTATGTATAAACATTGTGTAGATGTATGTTTTTATTTCAGGAACTTGTATACACACAACCTTTATACATACTTGTTTATATTATTTATAACCAAAAACTGGAAACAACCAGAGCTTCTCTTACTAGGTGAATGGTTAAGCATGATGCGCCCACAGCACAGAACACTACTCATCAGTGATAAGGAACTACTAGTACACACACATGAACACACAGCGGCTCTCTAGAGCATTTTGATGCATGAAGAGGGCCACTCTCAAAAGGTCACATACTATGAGGGTCCATTTACATAACACTTTCAGAAAGACAAGATTAGAGAGATGAAAAATAGATTAGTAGTTGCCCACAGTTAAAGACGGTTGAGAGAAGGGGGATGGGAATGACTATTCAGGGGGAGCAAGAGGGAGATCGTCACAGCAATGGAATAGTTCTGCTGCAGTGGCTTTCACACAAATCTATACAATTGATAAAATGACAGGACCACACACACACACACACACACACACACACACACTGTACCAATGCTGGTGTCCTGGTTTTGACGTTGTACTATCATTACGGAAGCTATAACCATTGGGGGGAAGATAGTATCTTGGCAACTTCCTGTGAACCCATAATTATTTCAAATTAACAAGCTTTAAACATTAATATTTAAAATACTAAATCTCAACATGAGGCATCTGTACTAAAATAGTTTGTTTCTATATTTTCTGATTGCAGAAGTGTGGAGTGCTTTTTGGCATTCCTGCTGGGCTGATGGTGGTCAGACACGGCACAGCCAGTCTGACCACCTGGGAACTAGCCAGGCAGTGCTATTTAACTAGAAGCTGAGTTCCATTTGTGAGCTGTGAGAAAAAATTTGTGTCTAGCAACCATTCAAAACTGATTTTGAAAGAAATAGAGTCACCCAGAAAAATATCAGAGTGCAACACGTAGTAAGAACAAGCATGATTTCTTGAAATTTTCATGTAAGTTTTAAACGTGGGTGTGTATACTGGTCACTACAAATATATATATACTAGGGGCCCAGTGCACAAAAATTTGTGCACTCGGAGGGGTCCCTCAGCCCAGCCTGTGCCCTCTCGCAGTCTGGGACCCCTTGGGGTATGTCCACCTTCTGGTGTGCCTGGCCAGCCTGGGTGAGGGGCTGATGGCTGTTTGCAGGCTGGCCAAGCCTCCCAGTGGGAACCCTCACCCCATAGGGGTGTGGCCAGCCTGGGTGAGGGGCTGAGGGCCATTTTCAGGCTGCCCACAGTCCCTTCAGGGTTCGGGTCCCTACTGGGGTGCCTGGCCAATCTGGACGAGGGGCTGAGGGCTGTTTGCAGGTTGGCCACAGCTCCCATTGACCCAAGGTCCCAGCAAAGCTGGCTGGAAGCAGGTTCCAGGGGTTTATCTATCTTCTATAATTGAAACTTAGCTGCCTTGAGCGGAGGCCACAGCCGGCTTAGGCAGGCAGTTTCCTCCATCACTGGCCTCCTGTTTGCTCTAGCTCCATGGCTGCCAGCCACCATCTTGGCTGGGCTAATTTGCATATCATAACTCTGATTGACAGATGGGCATGGCTTAGCTGGTGGGCGTGGCTCGGGTGTAACGGAGTGAGGATTAATTTGCATATTACTCTTTTATTAGATTAGATATTTCATACTGAGAGTCACCAAAAACACTGTTAGAAAATACCGTCCTATGATAGCACCTTCCCATGTGCATATGGAGGCGTGTGCCAGGCATCCTCACCGGACTGTGGGTAACAGGAAAACTGGGGGTGTAAGCATCCACTCATGGGGGACAACTAAATAAATGTGGTGTAGTCACCCCATTGGCCATGACTGTATTCCTTCTGCATGGCTAATGTAACAAATTACCACATACTTGGTGAGTTAAAACAACACGTATTGTCTTACAGTTCCAGAAGTTGGAAGTCCTGGGAGTCTTGTCAACCTAAATTCAAGGTGTTCGCAGGCTCTAAGGGAGAATGCACTTTTTGCTCATTCGGTTGCTGGCAGAATTCAGGCCCTTGCCGTAGTAAACAGAGGTTCCTTTTCTTGTTGGCTGTCAACTGAGCACCATTCCCGTTCTTACAGGTCATGGCATTCCTTGGTTCATGGCCCCTTCCTCCATCTTCAAAAGCCAGCAGCAGCTTCTCTAACCCTAACCCTAACTCTAACCCTAACCCTTCTGCCTCTTCCTCTGTTAAAACTCCAATCAGAGCAAACCCACCTAATAATCCAAAACAATCTCCCGTCTCAAGGTGCTTCCCCTTCATCGCGTCTACAGAGTCCTTTTGCTATGTAAGGTGCACATCCACAGGTTCCAGAGGTTAGGAGTGGACATCTGGGGGCAGAAGGGGACATCATTCTGCCCACCACAACCGCGAAGCAGTTTTTTCTATTTTGTTTGTCAGTTTATTTTGTTCATTAGATTCCACGTAAAAGTGAGATGATATGATGCTTGTTTTTCTATGACTGGCTTATTTCACTTAACATAATCATCTCCAGGTCCCTCCATGCTGTCACAAAAGATAAGATTTCTCTCTTTTCTTACAGCCACGTAGTATTCCATTGCGTAAACGTAACACGGCTTTTTAATCCCATCATCTACTGATGGGCATTTGGGCTTAGCTATTGTCAATAACGCTGTGAACACAGGGGTGGATATTTTCTTTTGAACTGGTGTTTCGGGTTTTGTAGGATATATTCCCAGAAGTGGAATTGCTGGGTCAAACAGCAGTTCCATTTTTCATTTTTTGAGGTAACTCCACACTGCTTTCCATAGTGGCTACACCAGTCTGCATTCCCACCAGCAGTGCACGAGGCCCTCCCTCCACATACTCACCAGCACTTGTGTTTAATGTATTGCAGAGACTTCCGTGGGCCCTAATAGATTCCATAACCAAAATTCCATCTGTTAATGAGTCAGGTGTTACACACAAAAAACTTCTTGACCTCTAAGTCACACCATGTTGGTTTCATGTATAAACACATAAGGAAGAGTGAGATGAAACATGGAAATATTTATCAAGTAGGATTCTACAAAGGTCGATAAATTACATGGGGTCTCTCTCCTCAAAACTTTTTCTACTTTAGCTCATTTTAATTATCTTCCTTTTTCTCATTTATATTTTTAAATATATTCTTATTGATTACAGGGAAGAAGGGAGAGGGAGAGAGTGATTGAACATCAATGATGAGAGAGAATCATTGATCCCCTACTGGGGATTGAGCCTGCAACCAGGGCATGTGCCCTCAACTGGAATTGAACCCAGGATCCCTCAGTCTGCAGGCCAACGCTCTATCCACTGACCGAACCGGCTAGGGCTTTCTCATTTATTTTAGGAAATCTAGCTATGGAAGCTTTTGAGTGGAAACACTAATCCAGATGCATAATGGAAAGGAAAAGAATTCCATGACGAACCAGCAAGGCGGTTTCAATTGTCACAAGGAGGGGAAATGTTCGTGGAAATGACAGACATTCCAGCTGCATTTGTCAACCATCCGTCAGACTTCTCTGGGGCCTGCTGAGGACACAGCCCCAGTGAGAGAGTGGGACCCCGACGCCAAACACGCGGGGAGTGTAATAAACATCGTGTCATTTCCATGCAACTTCCTGACCCAAGAAGAGCCAAATCTCTGTGCAGCTCTCTCATGGGAACTCTCACAGGCTTCCTCACAGGATCCAGAATGGGGTCTCTCGCAGGATCCGTAACAAGCTCTCTCACAGGATCTATAATGGGATCTCACTGGAGCTACAACCCTGGGGTCTGGAGCATAAGGTGCTCTCACCACAAGCAAATCAGAGCTGGTGGAGTCCCCATCCTTCTCCATAGGTCTGAACTTCTCCACATCCGGAGGGCAGTGAGGGAGCTTTGGATAAATGCACAGAGAGGGGCAGCCATGTGGGTATGAGGCCAGCAAAAGAGAAGCGTGACAAACCGCAAAGTCTAACTTTTAGGCTGGCTCCTCGTCCCTACCCCTTCTCACCAGGAGTTTCTTGTGCGCTATCAAACCAGCAGAACTGAGACAGAATGGCAGTGGGGAGGCTGCCGCAGACTCTTTAATAAACCGCTTCCAATGGATCCTGGGAGCTCAGAGAGCAACACCTCACAGGGCTGGCAGCCAGCCCTTCCTCACACCATAACCTGGGGAAGGTTGCTCAGTTGCTGTCAGGTGACTGTCTCCAGGACTCCCGGTTCTCTTCCCATTAAATCTGATTGCTAATAAAGAGGCTTTAATGGAGAGCATGAATCTTTGAGCAGTAACTGTGTACTTCAGGTTTTTGTACTAAATACCCCAAAATGAATCTCTAATCAAAATAACATGTGTCACAGCACCAGCTTGAGTCAACATTAGACAGCTGGGCCAATCCCAGGGCCCTACAAAGCACAGAGAAGCCTTCTCACCACCACCCCCATCACCCCCCTCACATACACACACATACACACACACACACGTACACACCACGTGTGCACAGCACAAGCACCTTCTCACCTACTCCAGCCACACACGAACCCTCGGCCACACCAAGCGCTCCTCCTTTTCTCATGGTCATGTTGCTGAACACTTGCCCAGCAGCAAGGCAGAGAGCGGGCTGGGATACCCTCCCTCAGGGCTTTTATTGGGCCACAGAGCAAATTACTCTCAGACTCAGCATCACTGATGATTCTACTCTGGGAAGAAAAGAGACTATAGAGACCAGAGTCTATCTTGTAGCATGTGAGAGACTGACATCCAAATTCAGTATGTGTTAGGGCTTCAAATAGCAACTGAACTAAAAAGTATACCTAACCTATCCTTACCACTGGCGACGTGCCAGGCCTCCAGGTGAGCTCTGGCTGTAGCTCATTTCATTCTCACAACCACCCAAGGAGGCTGGGGCTGTCCTCCCCAATCTATAGACAAGAAAACTGAGGCCCAAAGATTCAAGTAACATACCCAGAGCGAATATGTGATGGAATCTAGATTCAAATCTAGTTCTGCCTCAATCACTAAGTGCCTTCTAGCAATTACACACTTACACAAGCCTCTAAGACAGGGCGGGGAAACTTTTCTCTGCCAAGGGCCATTTGGATGTCTATAACACCATTCACAAACCATACAAGATTATCAACTTAAAAACTGGCCTGCTATTTGGGTCATTCATTTAATTAACTGGCCCCTGATGCCTTGGCAGGGCCAGGCCAAATGATTTTGCAGCCTTATATGTCCGGATGCTCCCCATCCCTGCTCTAAGATATACTTTTGTGAGAGAACACACTAAACAGAAATAGAGTCCTAGCTGGTTTGGCTGAGTGAATAGAGTGTCAGCCTACAGACTAAAGGGTCCTGGGTTCAGTTCCGGTCAAGGGCACATGCCTGACTGTGGGCTCGATCCCCAGTAGGGGGTGTGCAGAGGCAGCTGATCAATGATTCTCTTTCATCATGGATGTTTCTCTCTCTCTCCCTCTTTCTTCCTCTCTGAAATCAATAAAAATATATATTTTTTTAAAGGCAGAAATAGATGTGAGAGGCCATGACTTTCCTAATGAGCATGTAATTCCTCTGTCATGCCACTGGACACCACTGGCCATGCGTTGTCCATGTCAAGGCCCACATGCTGAGGACTTGACCTGTGACCTTTCAACATCACCAAAGAGTTTCCCAAGAGAGCTGGCACCCTCCTGGTGCTTTGCATGGCATTTCTTATGCAAGATCCAGCCCTAAAACACAGCATTTATGTAATAATTATCTTGACCACCACACGACGCACTTAAAGCAGAAATCGGATACCTCTGGTTCATTTCACACTGGAGCACTTGCGGGTTTAGAAAAATTAAAACCCACTTTGCTCGTAACCCACCAATGATGGCAACAGGAAAGCAGCAGGCCTAGGACATACATGGGCCTCAGGTGCAGCCAGGAATTCCTGTTGAGGAGCAAACCTCAGAACGAAATGGAAACTGAGTCTTGACCTGAATTCACTTGAATTTCAACACCCATTTTCACATAACACATCTCCTCCTCAAGGGGTCGGGGTGCGTCCCCTGAGCAGAGACACGGACGGGCAGCTGAGGCCGAGCTGGAACTCTCTTCTTTTTTATTATTGAATTTATTAGGGTGACATTGGGGGCTGGGCCTCTGGCTACTCTAAAATCCCACCTGTCACTTCACCACATTCCTTCCATACGCCTCCTCCCAAAACTCTGTGTCCGTGGGCAGTCTGTTGAGCACAGGAGGGCGGACGCCAGGGAGAGCAGGTGGCAGAGGGGCTGGGAAGCTGTGGAGGGGATCCATCCCACACCCGTCAA
Source organism: Murina feae (assembly GCA_004026665.1). Taxonomy (NCBI): domain Eukaryota; kingdom Metazoa; phylum Chordata; class Mammalia; order Chiroptera; family Vespertilionidae; genus Murina; species Murina feae. The sequence continues at coordinate 44,336 of PVJC01006483.1, forward strand.
ATATCTACTACGTGCCAGGCACGGGGCTAATGTTGGGCTGCTCCTAAGCGCAACCTGCCCTCATACACCCCACGAGCTGGCGGGCAGAGGAGCACGTGAACAGACCCCGACACTCCAGCATGATCCGAGCTGTGACACAGGATGCACAGAATCCTCTGGGAGGACAGGGCGTCCCCGAGCCGGCAGGAGGGGAGGCATGGCAGGCTCAGGGAGGCCTTCCTGGAGGAACCTCTAAGCTGAGACTTGAAGGGAGAGAAGTTAGTTTGGCAAAGCAGAGGAGACAGCGGGGGGACGGGGATCCTGAAAGAAGAACCACTATGTCTAAACGCTGAAGAACTAAAAGCTGCTGCTGCATCTGGCGCAGCACGCACTCCATCCAGAGCCCTGGCAGGCAGGGACCTGGCACAGGGCCTTTGCAGGGGAAGCTGCCGAGACCCTGCCTTCTCCCAGCACAGCCTCCTTGAGAGCTCCAGGAGGCCCAGCGGGGTCTCGGGCCAGCCTGTCTGTCTGTGCATCCCATGAGGGGTCACCACGATGAGAATAGCTGACTGGCTGTTCTGAGGTCGGGGTAAAAGGGAGGTGGCGTTGGCCTTATCAAATTTGGCCAAAGCAAATTCACGGAGGCAGAAAGTAGGAGGTTACCAAGGGCTCAGGCAGGGAGGCATGGGGAGCTGCTGTTCAATGGGTACAGAGTTTCTGTTTGGGATCATGGTGGTGGCTGTACAACACTGTTTAATGTCTGTGACTTGTATATAATATCTATGCATTTAATGTCTGTGACATGTACATGTAAAAATGGTTAAAATGGGAAGCTTTATGTTATCATTTTACCACAATTTTTTTAATTGGCCAAAATAGGGATCCCTGCCAGTCCTTCCCTGCCTTGGAGGATAATGAGCAGTCTAGACATTAATCAAATATATAAAAGTTCTGGTCCAGGACCCGGCACACGGTAGATGCCTAATACATAATGGTTCCCATTTCTTACTATTATTATTGAATCCACACAGCTTTTCTTATAATCACCCAAGTTATGAATTCATATATTTGCTATTAGTTCTCCTAGAACGTTTTTATTACAATTAAGTATTAATTAACTTAATGGTCGCTGGAGAATCCCCATTATAACTCCGCATCCTGAGTTTTCAAATTCAAGTTCAGCTTCCTTTCCATCGCTTACTCCCATCTCCCACAACAAGCTGTTTACCGTTTCAATTATTTTAGTTCCAACCACTGTGATCACTGTACTTAAAATTCAATCAGGCTTCTAATTTTAAGCATCTTTTCTGTGTATAGTGTCAACAATTGACAAGCGTCTTGAATTTAACATCTGTTCCCAGCAGTAAATGGTTTCAAATTTGAGAACTGAAAACACACATAAGGCAATTATGAGCAGCTCCCACACTGTGATTCATGGCTCTGCGTCAGCAACTTCCTCGGTGACAGCAGCAGCCCTGATGCATGGGCCTGCAGCCAGCAGCATGCGCAGCAGAGACTGCGCAAACAGCCTGGACGCCCCCGCCACCAGAAGGCCTTTTGATAAACAAAAAACAACCTACTGTGCACCAGTAAACCTGCTGGACTTTTTCTAGGCAGTCTCTCGTGTAATCCTCACGTAAGCTGACTTTCCCCAGAGCTAGGAGTGAAAATGGGGGTCGCTGGGGGAGTCTCACGTGAGCTTGGACGGCCCTTTCTGGGAGCTTCGTTGATGTTCACAAGCAAGAAATCGTGGCAGCTGGCCCTCCCCTCCTCGGCGGCGAGTGTCCTCTGAGACGGTGATGCCTGTGCCAAGGCTCTGCTGTTCAGAGGATGGAGGGGCAGGGGGATCCAGCCGGAAACGGTCCAGCTGGGTTCATGGGCTCAGGTATGAGCTTAGAGAATCGGATGCAATTAGAGCTAAGGTGTTTGTCATGCAGATTTGGGGAGTGACCCCTTCCCCCAGCTGAGACAACAGTGGAATCATTAAAGGTATAGATAGAAGGAGGCAATTTCTTTGGGCTCAGTCAGATGCTAATTATAATTAAATTGATAAACTGTGAAGGGAAGTATAAATGCTAGACATATACTACATTATCCAGGATGGCTGAAATTTTCAGGTAGGAAATGGAGTATTTGTAGTTGTCTAGGGCAGAGCTCTCTTAACACCAGCCTTCCAGGTGGTGAAATAAAAGGGAATGGGAGGAAACTGCCCTTCAGGTGGGAGCAGGCAGCAGAGCACACACCTGCAAACGGCATCAAGTTATTAACCAATGTTATTTTTAAAAAACGGGATTTATTGGGATGACAGTAAGTGAAAAATAAGTGAATAAACAACCCTCCCACCTCAGCCTCAACTCAAAAGCCTTCCCACCTTCTCTGAAACCTGGCTTTCTGTGGAGGCTGCCACTTCCCCAGTGGAATACAAGTGGAGTCCTCGCTCACCTCTCTAGTGTCACATCAACACCTTCACACCTCCAACAGCCTCATTACATCACCCAGTGACTGGCAACCACTCGTCTAAGACCTGCGCACCTGCCCAGCTGCCGTGGCTCAGTGGTTGAGTGTCAACCTAAGGACCAGGAGGTCACAGTTTGATTCCCGGTCAGGGCACGTGCCCGGGTTGCAGGCTCAATCCCCAGTGTGGCGTGTGCGGGAGGCAGCCCATCATTGATTCTCTCTCATCATTGATGTTTCAATCTCCCTTTCCCTGTCTCTTTCTGAGATCAATAAAAATATTTTTTAAAAAACAAACTTGAGCACCTGATGCCCATCTTCCCCTCCCCTCCCCTCCTCACAGGTGAACATTACAGTGTGCACACGGATGATCCACCTGCACCCTGACCTTCCCTTCCTAGACCGTCTCCTTCCAGTGCCCTCCCCCTCCACTCCATCTCAGCCTCTGGAGTCACAGCCTGGATGGCGCTGTCCCGACAGTACTCCCCTGTCAACACCATTCATGCAAACACCTCTCGCTCTGACCGCCCCTTCTCTTCCTAGCTTGTTAGGCACTGCCTCTCTGGACATTCTTCAAAGGATTCAGGACCTCCAATCCTTCACCCCCTTCTTTCTCTGCCCAACCCATCCGTGTGGTGCAGGTGCCTGAGTAGAGAGACCCGTTGAACAGATTTGTCTTTTTCCTTGTGTGAATGTGGATGTTTTTAATGATTGCATTAGCAATATAATGCTGGCTTTGACTTGGGATGCATGTGTGCATAATTTTTAAATCACCATAAGAAATGCTATCAGTCTATAGAGGGGTGTTCAGGGAAGTCCTCTATTATATTTAAAAACAAATCTGAAAGGACAGAAGAGAGGGAACCACATGGCTTTTCAGGAGGAACATTCCAAGTGGAAGGAACAGCACGTCCTAAGGCTTGGAGGCAACAGTATGCGTGGCAAGGTCAGAGACCAGCAAGGAGGTCACACAGCAGGAGCAGCGCACACAAGGGGGAGAAGTCAAAGCGGAAGTCAAAGAAAAGAGCAAGGTGGCAGGTGGAGGCCAGGAAGAGCCTCCGAGGCCAGCAGAGGCTGTGGCCTTTACTCTGGTGGGAGTAGTAACAAAACCCATTTTGCATTTTGAACAATGAGCTCTGACTGCTGGGTCGAGAATAGGCTTTAGGACAGGGTTAGGGCACAGACAGGTATGACAGTACTTCAAATAGGGGAGGGGCAGAGAGGAAGAAGTAGTGAAAGGTGGGTCTATTTTAAAGCTTGCATTTTGAAGGTAGAACCCATCAGACAGATAGAGATAGGTAACGGATAACTGATAACTGTAGGGCAGGTGATAGCCAGAGAGCCGGGTATAGACGGAGAGCTGACAGAAGATAGATCACTGGAATGAAGTAGGTACATACACACATCTGAAAGCATATCCACAACTTACTGTGGAGTGAGAAGCATATCACAGAGCAGAACTATGATCTGACACTAAAAGAAAATCACATATGTGTGCATGCAAAGAAAGATATTTGGAATGAGCACACTCAACCACTGGCAGTGATTACATATCTGAGGAATAGGATTAGAAGGCGGATGAGGGAGCTGTCAGCTTTTCTTTTCGTGTCTTTCTGGTTTAAGCAGTGAACATACATACTCATCACTTGTGCTGAATGGGCAAGTCATTTGGTAGTGAGCACTCTCCCCGAGAGGTGGTGAGCCCTGGGCGCAATGACGTCTTCATGAGCAAGTCACCAAAGCGTCAGGTGGCATATTGGACCTGAAGATTCTTTCTAGCATTGGGCTTCCTTCCCAAGATTAACCATCTCTCAGGACCTCCTCACCTCTCTGAGCTTCGGTTTCCTCCCTGGTCAGTCAGGGATGACAACATCTACTGCACTGGCAGCGGGAGGGGCTGAGGTAATGTATGTGCAGTGCCCAGCACAGCGCCTGGCACACACACACACCCCCCCACACACACACACTCAGTAAGCAATTCCCTTCCCGCTCCCCAACAAGATTCCAGGGAAGCAGGGGCTGGGACCGCTCCCAAAAGCTCAAAATGCCCTCAAGTTCCAGAGGGTAGGAAGGCAGAACATTTGTTGGGCTAAAAGGGATTCCAGTGCCTCACCCCCCAAAAGGGGCCAGGTCTGCCTCAGACCAAAGGGCAGTGCTGCTCCCCCAGAGTCTCTCTGAAGAAAGGCCGAGTTGAGGAGAAATACCCGCAGCCCTACTAGCAGCCCCGGGTGGCTGAGCTCCCTGAAATTCCAAGTCAAGGTCAGAAGTTCCTGGCAATTTGTGGTTCTCCCCTCTCGGCTTAAAAGAAGGCCGTGGGGAAAGGAACAGAAAAGCTGAATGCTATTTATCTAAAATCACTAACACTTTCTGAGAAGCTATAAGATGTACATGTTCTTGACAAATGGATGTCAAAAGAGCTTTGATCTCCACTTTGGCTGGAAATGATCCGTCCCCTTCCTAATGCCGATATATGGTTTTCGTGCCTCAAATCTGCCCAGTCTTAATTATTTTGAAATGATTAAAAATGGGGCCATAAATCTACGCTTTGACACAACATGGTGATTTGACCCCCAGACATAGCGTAATGGGTTATTAACAGTGCTTCTCAAATCTATTGAAAATTTTTTCCAAAGCGATTCACTAATTAATAGCTGTTCACACAATGATCATTTTTGAGTAAGTATGGAACTGTGCCACATTATTTTGTGATGGGAACATAATCGTGCCCATTAAAATTATTTGTACAGTTTTTAACCTTCTCCCAGAAATAAATGAGGCTCATCTAAGGGTCCCACAAACTTTGTGACAATACCTAGAGGTTATCTCCTCTGTGACACTTCTCCAAACTTATTTCGTAGCCCAGAAACTTAGAATTTGTCCTTCAGCTCTCTCTGAGGCCTTAGGAGCAAATGACACTGAGGAAGTGCCCAGGAAGGAGGGTCCACATGACCTTGCTGACATTACACCTGCCCTGCTGTGGCCATCAGGCTGCTGCCCTTCGGCCTCTGGTCATCTCCTGCCCACCTCATCCCTCCAGTCCATCTCGCTGGCCGAGCCCCTAACACTCAGTCTATGCAGCCACTAGCCTGCCCAAACTCTGCTCCCCTGGGCCCTGGCCCCACTCCCTTTGACTGGCTGGACCTGCTGAAAGACACATGCTCATCTTGCTCATCCCTGTGCTCAGGAGAACCCACAAGACTGAACTTGCCTGTCCAAAAGGCCATTACCCAGTGGACGAGGGTGCAGAGAGCTTGCTTAGTTCACACTTGCACTTGAGGAGCAAGACCAGATGGCAGGTGAGTGGCCTTGCTTTTTCACACCTAAAGACATCACTTTGGACTGGAGTATCTTAGGGCATGTTTGGGGTCGAGGGGAGGTGTGCCGTACTATCTTACCAATGAGTACTCCCTCCCAAGTTCTGGGAGCCTCCTGCCTCAGATCTGGGTAAATAGAGAGGGCCCAAATCTATCAGACAAAGTTATACTAAAAAAAGATATGTGTTGCTTATCCACAATTCTAATTTAAATGGGCATCCTGCGTTTTTTCTGGCAACTCTGGATGGACATGGGATGGAGGCAGGTGTCCACCTACAGGGCACCTCCCTGATCAGCCAGGTGGTCTCCCCCATTCCCAAGGCACATTCTGCTGCACAATCACCTCTCTCCTCAGCAGCCACAAGTCAGGTGTTCTGGGCTCAAGTTCTGTAGGGTCAGAAGTGAAACTTACCTAGAGTTCTTTTTCATCAAAATAACTACATCATCTTACCTCGGCCCCTGCCACTGTGTCCAGCTCCTCCATCCGGGTGACTCATCTCCTGCCTAGCACTCACCTTCTCTACCTCCCAGGAGACAGCCTTCTCTCCCACCTTCATGCTCCCGCCAGCATCTCAGGTATGGGAGCTCACAAGGGGTTGGCCCCTGATGCTGGCTACCACACACTCCAAGAACTTCCTCTGTGCCATGTGAGGAGCTCGTGCTGGTGGGGGAGGCTGGGAGCAGCAGTAGAAAAGCTCACTGTTGCCATGACCTGTCTCCTCCTCCTCCCCAGCCTGAGAAGGTCTCCCTTAGCAGAGGAGGCTTCCAGCAGCTTCCCACCAGCTTCCCAGATTCATTCTTTCATTGGCCAACTGCTATGTATTATACCCCTACTGTGTTCCAGGAACTACTCTAGACACTGGGGAGACACCAGAGAAAAAAGAACAGAGATCCCCATCTCGCAGCACTTACTCAGAGAGCAATCCAGAAGCACCAAACTCAGCACCAAAACATTCAGCCACAGCTCAAAATGGAAGCCAATTTTCATCAGCTGTGTAAACAACAGGCAACTCTGAGTTGCTTGGAAACGTCAGACTATTTCAAGAAAAACAGAGGAACCAAGTAATTCAAAAATGGTCAAATAAGAACATTCATAAATACATTCAAGGTTGTTCTTTGGGGAAAACCAGACTTAAAATAGTCAAGTAACATAAAAATTTAGATGATATAAAAAAAAGGAAGCAGATTTAGGGGAGAATTAAAAATTGTAAGGCACTTAGCTATTCTTATTTGCTAATGAATTTCAAGATATCGATGGCATTGATGATTTTCTGGAAGGAACATAAATTATCAAAATCAACCCTTTAAAAAGGTTTTAAGACCAATAACCAAGAAAAAAAGTTGAAAAGTTACCAAATATTTATTTTCACAATAGGCTCCTGGTCCACATATCAATTTAATTTGCAAGAAATTGCTATTCTTAGCATGTGAACTGTTCTACCACATGAAAAACAGCTGATCAGCAACCTAATTCCTTTTATGAAACTATCATAATTCTGACACCAAAATCTGACAGAAAGTAAATAAAAATCTACAGGTTTTTCTCACTTATGAAAATAGGTGTCATAATTTTAAATAAAATGCCAGAAAATAGAATTCAACAGAATACTAAAAGAAAAATACGTAGCAATAAAGTAGGGTCTGCCACAGAATGGCAAGAATGACTTAGTGTTAGGAAATCAGTCGCATTAGCTCTCAGACCAGGGCCTCAATTTATACTTAGTCCTGTGCTTAGATGCTTGTTAATGTTCAACATCTTTTCCATGTGAAAATTCTAAAACCTGGGAATAGAATGATACTTGCTGAACATAATAAAGTATACGATATGAATGTATCTTCGGAGGATACTGGCTGTATCAAATAGTTGTGTATTTAATTTTAAGACACTGGAGTCCCAAAGCACGACATTCATGCACTGCAGCATGGAGGGGGGGGCCTCAGCCTGGCTGCACCCTTTCACAGGCTCCTGCCACTGCCACTGTGCTCACCAGCTGTCGGGCTGAGCAGTGCTCCCCCTGTGGGTGTGCACGGACCACCATGGGGAAGCTCCTGCATTGATTGTCTGCCCCCTAGTGGTCAGTTCGCACCATGGCAACCAGTCATTCCATCTTTCGGTCAATTTGCATATTATCTTTTTATAATATAGGATTATCAATGAGAAGAAAATATATACAGGGGTGGGCAAAAGAAGGTCAAATTACCAGCCATTATTACCTAAAAGATAAAACGTAAGTAAGGATATAAGATAATAAGACAAATAATACAAATAAATACAAAAGTTAGTTAATAAATAATGATACAAGAATACACTCTGTTTTGCGTACTTCAAACTATAAACTTACTTTGCCCCTCCAACCCCCATGTACACTCCCCGTGGTTATTCTTAGGTGCATTTATTTCACATTGTTGAAATAATTCCTTTCCATCAATGTGTAAGGTTACTACTAAGTCATTCTTTCCTTCCCCTTCCCACCCAGCTATCCTTAAGGTGGTGTATCTGAGAACCAATATGTTAAATTTGAAGAAATAAGACATCTCAAATGAACAACTCACATCATACCTCCCAGTGTTACACTCAAATTTTGACATTAAAATGAGGAATAAGACAAGGATGCTCATTATCACCATTATTATCTGAGAGTCTTCAGAAAGGCCTGATCAATACAATAAAAAGCAGCATTTAAAAATATAACTATTAAAAATAAGACTATACTGTCACTTTCACTCACTCACTCATGGGTTGTATTTCTACATAATTTAAGACAATTTAATCTAAAAGACTATCAAAACGAATTTTTAAAAAGTTCACTAATACCATGGTTATTAGTAATTATGCAAAACTCACTAGTTGGCGAGGGTGTAGTGAAAAAGACATACTCATATGCTGTTCATAAGAATTTAAGTCAGTACAACTCTTTTGGAAACAATTTGGCAATACGTGTCAGAAATCTTAAAATACACATATAAAAATAAATGCATAAACATTAACCATTCTGGCAGATACTATTGCTTCCCCAAAGCTACCCTGGCTTTTTTCCTATTAACAAAACCTACACTTTGGGGAGAAATGCCTTTGGCCCAGATCTAAGGCAACCATGATAGTTCTGTTACCTTTTGTTTTTGTTTTGTTTTGTTTTTAATATAGTTTACAATTTCTTACAGAGAGAAAGAGAGAGGGAGAGTTAGAAACATCGATTAGAGAGAAACATGGATCAGCTGCCTCCTGCACACCCCCTACTGGGGATGTGCCCGCAACCAAGGTACATGCCCCTTGACTCTTCAGTCCATAGGCCGACGCTCTATCCACTGAGCCAAACTGGTCAGGGCATCCTGTTACCTTTTGCTGGTAATGGGTCTTGGTAGGGCTTTGATAGACGATGTAAAGGAACGTCTGCTGGAGACTTTCGTCCCTGGGAAGAGAGAGCTCTCAAGGAGAATCCCTTTTCCTTACTCCTTGGGAGTCCATCGAATAATGATGTGATGTTTGGAGCTACGGCAGCTGTTTTGGGCCATGAAAGGACATGTTGTCAATACACTGAAAAAAACAGGAAGCACCCGGGCTCTTGATGAAAACACGAAGGCACTGTCCCACCCTCTATAATCTTGCCTCTAAATATGAACCCGCATGCAGACTGGGCACACATCGTTCACAGGGGCCTGACACCGTTTCGATAACCCCAGGATATTTTGGTGGTTTCACAAGAACCTTCCCTTCTTATACTAGGAAGACAAAAATCCACTTATCGACCTTCCTTGTTGCTAGACCGAGGACCTGTGTCCCAGGTTCTGCCGTGTGACCCACCCATATGGGACCTGTACTCAGAAAGGACAGGTGAAAGGACAGCATGTACAAGGAGCTCAGCTCTCTAGGAGGGTGCTGTTGGAGACAACTGACCTTCCCAGAGAATCTGCGATGGAGCTTCTGGGGTCCAGAAGCCAGGATCATCAGAGCAAACCAGCAAGAAGGGGCAGCAGCAATGTTTCCCCGCCACGTTCCATAATGGGATGGAGCATGGTGCTGGCTTCATGGCTCCTGGCTGTCATAACCAAGCCTGCCTCTCTGCATCGCCACCTCAAGCCCCGTCTCTAAGATCTGGTATAAGGATTCCTTTCTGTTTCAATATGGACAGTGGATGATGTCATTGCAAGTGAGGACCAGCCCCTATCATCCCACCTCTAGCAATCTATCCCGAAGAAAGTCATCTGAAACTGAGAGAGAGCCTTCTACAGAAAGATGACTCTTGGTACATTATTTGTAATAGTGAAATCTTTTTAAACATTTAATTTAGATGTCCCACAATGAGAAAATTATTAGGTGACTTATAATAAAGCCACTGGAAATCTATAAAATGTTCATAATAGTTACCAAGACAATAACACAATCGTGAAAAACCATGTTAGTTAGATCATAGCCATATTCATAGCAAGGAGAGGCCCACAAGCATTTCCCCTACTTGGGTAAAGGACTCCTTTTACCTTTTATTTGTCCAACAAATACCTCCTACAGCAAATACCTTGGGAACTTGGGGGGCAGGTGTCCAGCCCATGCGTCACCCCATCTTTTCTGAGAATTTGCCTCCCACACTGCAGTGCGGGTCCTAGCAGCCATGTTTGAGCCCCATGACCCCCTCCCTGACCACAGCTGACTGGATCTGGCAAGACGACCCGACCAAGGCTGGGTCAGTGAAACTCTTCTCCAGGTATCTGGGCTCAGAACATTAATTTCCTCACGTGGCTGGAACGGAGATCCAAGTGAGAACTCAGTGGGCCGGGTGGCCATCCACCTCCTATGTCCAGAGCA
>PVJC01006484.1:0-54758 GCA_004026665.1 Murina feae
ATATATATATATATATATATATATATATATATATATATATATATATATATAATGATTTCAGAGAGGAAGGGAGAGGGAGAGAGAGATAGAAACATCCATGATGAGAATCATCAATCAGCTGCCTCCTGCACGCCCCCCATTGGAGATCAAGCCTGTAATCCAGGCATGTGCCCTTGACCAGAATCAAACCTGGAATCCTTCAGTCCCCAAGCTGATGCTCTATCCACTGAGCCAAATAAGCTAGGGCTATTTTCTGAGATTTTAAAAATAAAATAAAGTTATTCAATTTTCAAATCCATATAACTTAGGGAAGTTGCTGTGGAATGTTTTTGAAATGCAGAACTTATTAGGAAACAGTGCCAAGGATGGGGGGTGGGAAGGGGCTAGGTGCAGCTCAGGCTTCCTTTCGCTCTAGGCTCACCATTTTTTCTAGCATTCACACATTGCCCATGGTACTTGAGGATCTGTGGTTCAAGGTCCAGGTCTTAGATCTCTTTCCTAAGTGACCAGATACACTCAGCTCATGGACTTCCATCTCTAGATTAGTAGAAAGATTAGTAGCTTCTACAGTAGGTGTTCCCAGCCTTAGCTGCCAATCAGAAACACATGGGGAACTTTCAAAAATATTGATGCCCAGTTCTTCTCCTGTCCCCAGATTTGAATTTTAATTGGCCACAATGAGGTCCAGACACCTTATTTGTTGAATTTATTGGGGTGAGGTGACATTGGTTAATAAAATTATACAGATTTAGGTATACAATCTATAATAGATAATCTATATATTTTACTAAAGGTCCAGTGCACGAAATTCATGAACTGGGGGAGTAGGGATGTCCCTCAGCCCAACCTGCACCCTCTCCAATCTGGGACTCCTTAGGGGATGTCCGACTGCCGGTTTAGGCCTGATCCCTGTGGAATCAGGCCTAAACCGGCAGTCGGACATCCCTCTCACAATCCAGGACTGCTGGCTCCCAATTACTAGCTTGCCTGCCTGCCTGATTGCCCCTAACCACTTCTGCCAGCCAGGCTGATTGCCCCCTAACCACTCTCCTGCCAGCCTGATCGATGCCTAACTGCTTCCGTGTGGCCCAATTGTCCCCAGCTGCCCTCCCCTGCTAGCCTGGTCACCCCCAACTGCCTTCCCTTGCTGTCCCAGTCACCCCTAACTGCCTTCCCCTGCTGGCCTGGTCACCCCTAACTGCCCTTCCTTATAGGCCCAGTCCTCTCCAGCTGCCCTCCCTCGCCTGCAGGTCTGGTTTCCCCCAACTACCCTCCCATGCCAGCCTGATCACCCCCAATTGCCCTCTCCTGCTGGCCTGGCCACCCCTAACTGCCCTTCCCTATTGACCATCTTGTGGCAGCTATCTTGTGATGACATGGGAGCAGCCATCTTGTGATGACATGGCGGCAGCTATCTTGTGACAATATGGGCATGGCCATCTTGTGACCACATGGGGGAGGCCATCTTGTATGAGGGTGTGATGGTCAATTTGCATACTACCTCTTTATTATATAGGATTGTGTTTTATGTTTACCATTCCAAGTCAAATCTCCTTCCATCACCATTTATCCCCCTTTTACCTTTGCCCAACCCCTTCTCTCTGGCAATCACCATACTGTTTAGAGCAGTGGTTCTCAACCTTCTGGCCCTTTAAATATAGTTCCTCATGTTGTGACTCAACCATAAAATTATTTTCGTTGCTACTTCATAACTGTAATGTTGCTACTGTTATGAACTGTAATGTAAATATCTGATATGCAGGATGGTCTTAGGCGACCCCTGTGAAAGGGTCATTTGACCCCCAAAGGGGTCATAACCCACAGGTTGAGAACCGCTGGTTTAGAGATAGCTAAATATCTAAAGCTCTCCAGATGATGCCCATTTGCTACAACATTGAGAACCCCTGCTCCAAAATCATTCTGAGGAGAAAGAGCTTCCTCTGCCCTCACTGGCCAGCTGCTGGTGCACCTGTGAAGGTGGTATCAACAGGGGTGTTATATAGGCAATAATAGGCTGCAAAACCATTGGTTGGCAGTAAAAGGCACTATGAAAGTATAAAGATGACAACAAATATTACTCTTATTATTTTGTTAGTAAAGATTTCTAAGACCTGACATTACCATCCCAATTAAAAAATGCTTCTACATATACCAACAGGTGTGTCCTCATAAGCACCTGTGAGGCAGATAGGGAAGGTGTCATGCACATTTTTATAGGTGAAGAAATGAAGCTCAGAAAGGCCAAATGTCATGTCCAAGACCACAGAGCTCTGTAGCTAGCAATGTTGTGGTTAAAATCCAGGTTTCTGATTGCCGTTCCCTTGAAACAAATCAGTACTATTATAAATTAGAATCCCATTCAGTTTCAGTTACTCACTCTGTGACCCATGGCTGTTGTTTAACCTCTGGCCTGGTAGCTCAGTTGGTTAGAACATTGTCCCAATACACCAAGGTTGTGTGTTTGATCTCCAGTCAGGGCACATACAAGAATCAACCAATGAATGAATAAGTGGAGCAACACATCAAAGTTTCTCTCCTTCACCCCTTCCTCTCTTTCTCTCTAAAATCAATAGATTAAAGTAATTATACAGTCTGTTTGATGCTGCTCTGCCTCTGTATCTCTTTTTGTTCACCAGTTTAAGGAAGGGCAGGGGAAAAAAGAGATATATGTACTAATCTTTGTAAAACTGTATGTAATTAATAAAAAAATTAAAATCAATAGATTAAAAAAAATAAATCAATTTTATAAAATGGGGATAATACTTGGACCTAACTCACAGGACTGCTTGGGATCACATGAGATAAAGTCTCTTGGAGACTATAAAACTCAGTACAAATATAAGCTGTTGCTATTATTATTGACTAGAGGGAAAAGCAGTGGTTTGAATGAGGTGAAGTATTTTAATGTTGCTTTCCTGAGCCTGGGATTTTAAATTAACCTCCAAATCTGAGCTGTTACCTTACAATATTCTCTTCTTTTTAATATAGTCTCCATGTTTTGGAGGCCTGGTTTAGTCATTAATTTACCAGCCAGGATCACAAAATTGGCCTGAGTAGACTGGGCTTCCCAGGGTCAAAGTTGTGTCTGAAAGGGGGACACTGAATCATTTTGGAATCAGACTCCTCTTCTTGCTGTGTTCCCAAAATTTCTGCCCATGACAGGATCTAGAGCAGCTACTACAGATGTCCTTAACCACTCTCGAAGTCTAAGCATCATAATATCTAATTTTTGCTTGCTGGGCCTGTGTTGGAAGGCCCTGAATTAGTCATGTGGGGTACTTAATAAAAAATTACTGAATGGCTCTGTTCTTTGGCTCAACATTGGGCCTCCCTGTTGGAGAGCAGACCTGGGTTAGAAGAGAAATGTCTGAGGAATGTCTGAGGTTTCTCTCCTAAGAGACGAAAACAGGGGATGGGCACTGAGAAGGGGTGAGAGAAATGAGTCCTTTCAATCCCACATTCATCATTCAATCCACTCTCAGTGAGACGTCTGATAGTACTTAGTTGTCAATGTCAAGACACTCCTTATTTATAAAAGCTGGTCATTTTATACCATCTTAAAAATTTATCACTGTCAAGTTCCACTAATTTTTTCATAATTCTTTTCAGCACAAGGCTCTATATACAATAGATTTTCATAAATGTTGTCAGCAGCTTCTTATTCTGACATTCATTCACTTATTTATTCATATAAGAAACGGTCATTAACTTTTGACTCTATGTCAGACACCATGCGAGGGCTGGGGACACACAACTGTAAAGACAGTCCCGTTTTCGAGGAACTGCTTATTTAGTTGGGGAGCAGAGCGTGACTGATGACTAGAGTCAGCGTAGGCGCTGTGATGGTAGCAGGTACCGAGTTCAAAGGGGCACAAGGAAGGAGACTGGGGCCTGGGAATAGCTTCCAGAGGGAATGTTGAAGAGCAAAGGGGAGCTGAGAACATGGTTTAGGCAGAAGGAGAAGGTAAACAGGCAATAGTGGGCTGGGAGAATGAGGGGCCTGGAGCCCAGAGAGCATGCACAACCAGGTCATGGTGTGCTCTGCACTGTATCCTGCAAAGCCAGCATTTCCCACAGTCATCGGCAGTTTGTGAATTAGATGTCAATGAAATAGAATTTAGGAAGGGTGAGTTTTGTTTCATGAAACCTACGTTTCAGTATAGGTATATGTTTGAGTGTGTGTGTGTGTGTGTTTATACATAAACATGTATGTATGTACCAGTACCATGTTTAATGGTAAAATACAGGGTGGGCTGCAGTGGCTGCCCCTCTATAGTGCACAGGCAGCAAACCCATCTAGATTTCAAAGAACAGAACTAACACCCCATGGAGCCATGGAGTGGTGCCACTGAGAGGGCAGGGATAGCTCGGGCAATGCCCAGTACAGCCATGGGGGAGAGACCATTCAAAGCCATGGAAGTAGGGTCCCCAGGAGCTTGGGAACCCAATCCATGTTTGGCAAAGCTGTGAGGGCAGGCTCACCACGCCAATGTGTTGGGAAACGGGATCCCTAAGGTCTAATGGAATTTGCCCCCCTGGGTTTGGGACTTTCTTGAGACCTGTCACTCCTTTTGTCTTCTCTATTTCTCCCTTTTGGAATGAGAAGGCCTGTCCCACCAGTTTGTATTTGGGAAGCACCTGGAAGTTGGGTATCACAGGCTAACAGCAGGAGAGGAATTTGCCTCAGGATGAATCTTACTTATACGTGATTGAGATGATATTTGGATGGGATCTTGGACTTCAGACTTCTGAGTTGAGGCATGTGAGGACATTAATTTGGGGTGTGGGCGCTAAGAGTGGAATGTAATAGATTGTGTCTTCTCCCAAATTCATACTGAAATCCTGCATCCCTCTCCCCATGTGATGATGTTTGCAGGTGAGGCTTTTAGGAGGTGGTTTGGTCATGAGAATGAAGCTCCCTCTCTCCTTCCATGTGAGGATACAGCAAGGAAACTGCTGTGAACTAGGACGTGGGTCCTCACAGACACTAAATCTGCTAGCACCTTGATCTTGGACTTTCCGGACTCCAGAAATATGAGAAAAAATTTCCGTTGCCTATAAGTCATCCAGTGGTATTTTTCTGATAATAGCCCAAATGCACTAAAATGTGAAATCTGGAAAGGAACCAAATACCCATCAATAGGAAATGGATGAGTTGTATTACATGGTTACAGCAGTTAAAATGAATGAATTAACTCTAAGTTCATAAACATGGATAAATCTCAGAAACACAGGTTGAACAGAAAAAGGCAATTTCAAGAAAGTATAGCCTGGTTGGGTAGCTCAGCTGGTTAGAGTATCGACCTAATATCCTAGTTTGATCCCTGGTCAGGGCACATACAAGAATCAACCAATGAATGCATAAAAAAGTGAAACAACAAATCTCTCTCTCTCTCTCTCTCTCTCTCTCTCTCTCTCTCTCTCTCTCTCTCTCTCTCTCTCTTTCTCTCTCATCAATATAAATAAAAAAATATAGCCCTAACCGGTCTGGCTCAGTGGATAGAGCGTTGGCCTGTGGACTGAAGGGTCCCAGGTTCGATTCCAGTCAAGGGCATACCTTGGTTATGGGCATATTCCCAGTAGGGGGTGTGCAAGAGGCAGCTGATCGATGGTTCTCTCTCGATGTTTCTAACTCTCTATCCCTCTCCTTTCCTCTCTGTAAAAAATCAATAAAATATATTTTAAAAAATATATAGAATAGTAACATTTATATAAAGCTTGAAAGCATCAAAAGCAATATATCAAGCTCATAATATAGAGGTGCATAATAGTAAAAAACATGCATGTAAAAAATAACCCAGGTAGAAATGCTTATATTCTAGCTGAGCAAGCAGGCCAATTAACAAAAGGCCCTGCAGTCTGGGTAATGTACTTCCGGTCTGGGCTCAGGTTTCTGCCCCACCCCGAGGGAATTGGGCTCCATTTCCCACAGCCCTCCACACTGCTTGGATGCTTCTGCACTATACCAGAACCACCTTCTTTGTCTGTTGCTTAGTGACAGCAGGTGTGCCTGTCCCTTTAAGCAGCAAAATCATGTTGCAATCGCTACCTGGGGGACCGGTCCTTTCCAGGGAGGTGGAGAAAATAAATAAATTATAAATAAATAAAGTTAAGATGTGATGGGTACCAGATTTGTTTGTTTTGTTATGCAGCTCTGTAATTTTCTTATATGTTTCAAAGATTACAAAAACTGAAATCCTTAATGGTCGCGAAGGCATTAATCCTGGCACAGTTCAAGAAGGATAAAACATTATAAAACTTAGGTAATGGCTCTCCTTACTTTATTTCATCATAACTTCACTTTCAGATAGTGAGAACTGGTAATTGGTGAGTTGGGAAAAAGAGACAGAGATGAGGTTGAGCAAGGGCTTTTAGAACTCTTTATTACAGTTGTCAGCGAGGGTTTGGGAAACATGAAATTTGAGGTGTGATTTGAGAAAGGAGTTAGGCAGCCTAGTGAACACAAGGAGAAAATACCAAAGAGAATGGGATGATATGAACTGTTGCTTGAGTAAACATTTAGGAAAGATTCGTATAAGCCAACATTTATGATTTGGTGTCCTTCATGCACATGACTCACAATTAGCTAAATTGTACCAGAAAAACAAGAAGGAAGGAAATGGAATTTACCTTCCCAAAGTCATCGCTCTCAACTGTCTATAGCTGAAGTAGAAGAGTCACAAACAAGAAAAGAAAGAATTCCAGGGGTGGGAAGGCCCTCCAGAGTGGCTCATTTCTTCTTAGAAGGGAACATGGGATCCCAGCAGGCTGGCTCTTTTTTTCATTCAGACTTTAAATGTTTTGTGGTTGAGGTGGCTTGGCACAATACTGCCTTCTACGAAAAGGAAACCTGATCACAAGCTGTTTTTCCTTTGCGATGTGCCACCTACACTGTAACATGCTTTAGTGGCTAAATCATAAAATGATGTGCTTTTCAATTCACTAGAACAGACTCTGCATGTCACAAGTGGAGCAACTCCTGCCAGAAATTCCCTGAGTAATTCACATTGGTCATGTATTCCTCCATGAAATGTAAGATCCTGAAACAGTTAGGGGAAAGACATGTTGCTAATGTATTAGCATCTTGCAGAGTATATACACTGACTTACTGCAGGACTCTGAAAATGCTATCACACTGTTGACTCATTATTGAG
The DNA here is from genome assembly GCA_004026665.1 of Murina feae. Classification (NCBI taxonomy): domain Eukaryota; kingdom Metazoa; phylum Chordata; class Mammalia; order Chiroptera; family Vespertilionidae; genus Murina; species Murina feae. Next base: position 7,155 of record PVJC01006484.1, read on the forward strand.
TTACATACATTCAATGCCCCAGTGTAAAAAAAGTACAGTGTACAGCTTTGAATCCTGGGTTTTCTCTTCATATTTCTAAATCAGCATCAAGAAGTCCAAAATCATAAGCAAGGCGAATCTCCATAGGCTACTGCCAAGAAGTTTTGTGTTTATTTTAGCATACACAAGAAATGTTTTGAATTCCTAAAATGTGGAGTCTTCATTAAGACTATATATGTGCTTAGGAAAGGCTGGCCTCATAGTTCTGGTCTTTAAGGAAAGTCTCTCTTCAAGTGGGAGCACTGAAGCTAAAGTATAGTAGTCCGTAAATACAACAGAGTACAAGTCTAATTTTTACTGAATAAGGCATTAAGTATAAGACTCTTCATTTTATTCTCTTTTCTATTATCTGCTCATATTACCTGTAAGGAAAAGCAGCATCAGAGAGACAAAAATTCCACCATTGAAAATTTATCTTAAAAAAAATGTTATTTTCATTGATTTCAGAGAGGAAGGGAGAGGGAAAGAGAGATAGAAACATCAATGGAGAATCATTGACCTGCTGCCTCCTGCACATCCCCCACTGGGGTTCGAGTCTGCAACCCAGGCATTTGCCCTGACTGGGAATCGAACTGTGACCTCCTGATTTATAGGTTGATGCTCAACCACTGAGCCACGCCGGCCAAGCAAAAATTTATCTTTTTAATCCTCTGATTTTATGAGGTCACTGGTACCACTTCCTGGCTTTTGTCATCTTTTATCTTTTTGCTTCCTCCTACTTTCCAATAAGGGGTGGATCGACGGTAAATTAAGAAGCTGAGTTTCCACCCGCCTGAAAGAGGTCATGTTGCAGATGCAGCGTGGGGTTTGGGCCCTGCTCTGGGAGAACATGGCAGGCAAATGGGCAGTGATCCATTCAGGCGAGGTTAGGCCTGGGGTCCATAGAGACAGGGCTGTCATGGAATTGGGTCCTCTTGACAGACCCCCTAGCATGTAGAGCCCCTCTACATGCTAGCCCTGGGCCCTAGCATGGAGGGCATCTTCCTGTTTGCTGAAGAACTCCCCCACTTCTCTCAGGTAGTGTTTCTTAAATCTTCGGACTGACATGCATGGTGGGAAACATTTTCTTTCACAATTCATCTTGGTCAGGGTCCACTAGTCAGGGAAAAAGAAACCAGCGTATGTCAACAGAGAGAATTTGGCAAAGGAAACTGATGAGACAGACGTTGGAGAACTGAAAACTTTAAAAGGAAACACTGAAGGAACACGTAAATACTAATTACAAGAAGCAGCTACTGGAGCTGAGGTCAAAGAGAGGAGGTTCAGTTATCAGAACCCAGGGCTTCCAGGAGCGGTGCCATGGAGCTGGCACCGAGACTTCTGAAGAGGGGCGCGACCTAGCTGATACTGGTGGTTCTGGAAGTGCAGTAAGAAGTGGAGACAGGAAACACTGCTATCAGGCTGTGGCGTAGAGACTGTCTCAGATCCACAAGCTAGATCCTGGCCAGAACAGAGATTGCTTCCTGTATATCCTCAGAGACTGTCTGATTGATCCCTCTTATGCTCAGGCATGCTGGTTGCCATGCCCTGGACAAGTATGTAAGGAGTTTCCCCATTTTCTAGGGCGGGTTACATGCCAGTATCCCCATCTATCCTGCCCTGTTCTATGTAATTCTGTAGCACCTGTCATACAGCCTGGAAAATAACCCACTTTTCTTGTCCCTGCCCAAGGCATGCTTCTGTTAAAAAACTCTTGATGGGGGCTCAGCCAGCGTGGTTCTGTGGTTGAAGGTCGACCTATAAACCAGGAGGTCACAGTTCGATTCTCGGTCAGGGCACATGCCCAGGTTGTGGGCCTGACCCCTAACAGGGGGCATGCAAAAGTCAACCGATCAATGATTCTCTCTCATCATTGATGTTTTTATCCCTCTCATCCTCTCCCTTCCTCTCTGAAATCATAAAAATATATTAAAAACAAAATAAAACTCTTGACTGGGGAAAATTTATGACCACAGGCTAAAGAGGACATTGCTGAGGTGATGTTGAGAGGCAAAGCACACCACGAGGGAGCAGCCACATGGGCAAGCTGTTTTCCCTCCTCCAGCCTTGTGCTCTTCCTGTAAGCCCCCTGGCAGCCAGATTGTAGGTAGAGCACAGAAGGTTTATCTTGGTGCAGTGGCTGATGCAATGAATGCTGTGACCACACTCCAGCAATTCAGATCTTTCTGACAAACCAGGAAGATGGCAATACCCGCTTGAGCCCCTCCTAGAGTCACGTTTACAGTATCCCAACCTTTATGTTCATTGGCTCTCTAATAAGACTGGCATTCCATGATTGGCCACCTCCGCTATATATACTACTGTACTTACTCAATAAAATTAGACCTGTGTCACAGAACCTGGTCTCCGGAGTCGTGCATGCAGGCGTCCTAGCACTAGGGGCTCTGTCATCCTCACCCCTGGGAGACCCCCTGCTTCATCCAGATGACAATGGAGAAACAGGCTTTGCATAGTTCCAGCCCCACCAATACAAAGTAGTAGACAGAGGGTAGGTCTGAAACTGAAAGACAACAGACCAATAACTACTGTGCAGGAAAAGAGGGATTCTATAGAAAGTAATCTCATAGGGTGATCTGATCATAAATTCCTAACTGGGCAGGTCATGGTGGGTAGTCATGTCCCACGCATATAACTTTTTAGTAAAAGGTTTATCTTCGCCTTAAGCAAGCCCTGTCCACTGTTTCTGTCTTTGAAATAAACTTAACACCCCTCAAGTGAGCCCATAATCTTAATTATCCTATAATCTAATCCCCCCCCCCCCCGTGCTTTCTCCCACCTCCATGTAATCTTCTGATCCCCACTTGATTTCAAATGCACAAAAGCAGCTTCAATCCTGTTATTCTCTGGAGTATTTGAGATCTTGCTCCCCAGCATATGTTGCCAGTTTGGCTCAAATAAACTCTTACAAACATTCTCTACAAGGACACTGCCATACATTACTTTACCAGAACTATGAGCACACACTCTGCAATTAACTTTCTATTGCTTTGTGTTCTAAGTTACTTTACCCTACTCTATCTTACCCTATCCCATTTTAAATATTAAACAGCTGGGTGGGATCCATCAAATTGATTTCATAACCCACTAAATGTCACTCTAGAACATTTTCAAGGATAAGTGGTGACTTTAAGTATTGGAATTCAGTGCCATTTACCTCCAAACCTCCTTCCATACCAAAAATGACTTAAAGAAATTGCCTCCCAAGGTAGCCATCCACTGAATACATATAGGGGCTCACACTGTTCCACAGGCTTAAAAATATTTCTGTTAACAGGCTGCAACAGCATGGATGGAACTGGAGAACATTATGCTAAGCGAAATAAGCCAGTCAGAGAAAGATAAATATCACATGATCTCACTCATTTGTGGAATATAATGAACAACATAAACTGATGAACAAAAACAGATCCAGAGACAGAGAAGCATCGATCAGATCGTCAAATCTCAGAAGGAAAGTAAGGGTAGGGGTAATGGGGGAGGGGGGCAGGGGGAGGATCAACCAAAGGACTTGTATGCATGCATATAAGCCTAACCAATGGACACAGACACCAGGGAGATGAGGGCATGAGTGGGGGGAGGGGCAATGGGAGGATAAGGACACATATGTAATACCTTAATCAATAAACAACAACAAAAAAAGGCTACAAATATTCTGTATTGCACCAGAAGGGGACAGCTCCCAGAGCCAGGGCCTTCCTTCCCCTGGCTGCCAGCTGCCAGCTGCCAGCCAGGGTCTTCCTTCATTCTGCGCTGCCCCCTGGTGATCAGTATACATCATAGTGAGCGGTGGAACTTCTAAGGGGATAATTTGCATATTAGCCTTTTATTATATAGGATTATAAAGATGTTTTGGGGAATACCCAGACATCTATATCGGAGGAGCTTGAAATACAGTGAGAGGACAAAAGCTAACGAGTAAACAACACATGAACTTTCACTAAGCAGCATGGTTAGTTGTCAAGTGGGTAACATCAGCAGGAAACACTGAGTACTGAGCAGGGTGATATGGTTGTGAGCAAGAACAATCTGGAAGTTTTCATGTAAAGGCCTGGATTAGTCCTTGCAGAACAGGCAGGATTTAGCATAGATGGTAGCATTCCCAGTGAAGAGAACACCAAGAACAGTAGAACAAGTAAGGGGCACATGGGATGCTCAGGGCAGTGCTGAAACTTAGGCATCAGAACTAGCAAAGAAAATCTGAGCACCACCCGGAGCTGAGATATGGGGATCTTGGATATGGAGAGGGCGTATAGACTGAACCCAGGGAACTAGTCCCACATGTAAAGAGCAGGTCGAAGTGCTGGTGAATAACACAGTGAAGTACGCTTTGACAAAGACCAAACTCATGGACATTAAGGAGGGTGGTCAACGAAGTCGAATGCTACAGAAGCCCACACAACTAAGCAGGGAGAAAACCTCTGGCTTTGAATCAGATGTGCTGTCTCTTCACTGAGGGTGGCTCTTGACCATATGGTCTATCTGTGTGGACCAATCTGTTACCACTTTCAGTTCCACCTTTGGGTTTGCACACTGTGTTTAACTATCACATGAAGTGGTCCAAAGCAGCCAGTGATAACAATAAAGGTCTTCCTTCCATGATTGCCCTCCTTCTGTTCCCTGCAAAGCAGCTATTCCCTTTCGCTGCTGTCATCCATTCTCCTTCAGAGGCTTATCCAGCTGCACTGATTCTTTGGGATCCCAGTTTCAAAACACAAGGAGTGTGATGTGTTGGGACCTTGCATTGGGAGACTACACTGTCACCGTGGCCAGCTGCCTTGCAAATGCAAGTGACTGGACACAAGGGAAACCACACGAGGGATGGATAGATCAGGTGAACCAATCACCCCAACTACAAAACATGTGTTCAGCTTATAGCAGATTAGTATCATCTTCTCCAGGAGCCAAGGAGAGTCTATTTAAATGCTTATTATAGTTGCAGAGCTGTGACCAAAGTGTTAGAGGTGACAGGTCTGGGGGTTGCTTTTGTAAGGATGTCATTATTGCTTAATACTCAGATTTTTGGATTTTATTACTTGAATATTTTCACTTCTTCTGCACAATATAAGCTATGATCATGTAGACTTTGGTTTCTTTTCTTTCTCTTAGACATTAGATTCCAGCTAGTATCAACTACGTCCTCATTTATACTGAATATGTAGGTAGCTGCTTAATATTTATTTATTTATTTATTCACATATATTTTTTAAAGAGAGAGAGGAAGGAAGAGCAACACTGATGTGAAAAGTGGAACACTGCTTGGCTGCCTCCTGTATGCACTTCATCGGGGATCAGGCCCCAACCCCAGCATGTGCCCTGACCTGGAATCCAACCGTGACCTCCTTGTTCATGGGTCACACTCAATCACTGAGCCACACTGGCTGGGCTGCTTCATATTTATTAACTACTCTGTGGAATGAATCAGATAGAATATATATATATATATATATATATATATATATATATATATATATATATTGGCCTGAAGAATATTATTTTAATAGATGGCATTAGAGTTCCTGGTGAGGCAGGTATTTTCTTTGTACAGAAAAATACTTTGATAAACTGTTTAGGAATGGGAGATGGCCCTCAAGCTGGGATTAGGAGATAGAGATAACTAAAAGTACTGTATAAAGAAAGGGAGGAGGATGGGACCAGAGAGATGGTGGAGAGTGGGAAGTTCAGTTTATATTGAAACTAGAGGCCCAGTGCATTTGTGCACTAGTGGGATCCCTCGGCCTGGCCTGCACCCTCTCACAATCTGGGACCCTCTCACAATCATAGCCACTGGTCGAATGGTAGAACAGTCAGACACTTAGCATATTAGGCTTTTATTATATAGAAAAAGATGGGGCCAATGGATATCAATGGTGTTAGCATACAGAACTTTAAGAGCAGGAATTATAATTTTAGGTTATTTGCATCCTTCATTTAAAACCTCAGTTGCTCCACACCTTCAGAAGAGTCTGCTATACAAAAAACCAAAGAAAAGGGTTTGATTTCCGAATTGTGTGTCAGCAGGAGAGAAGAATTGCAGAAGGTAAGCCCCACTGGGGGGCTTGGCCAGCCTGCAAACAGCCATCAGCCCCTCACTCAGGCTGGCCAGGCATGCTAGCAGGTAGACATCCCCCTAGGGGATGCACCGGCCGGACACCTGCAGCCTCCCGGGCGGGGCCCATGGGGGTCCGGCCGCCTCGTCCCCGCACCCCGGAAGGCTCCTGCCCGGGGAAGCTGAGGCTGCGGCGGCGCCGGCCACCCCACAGCCTCCCTGGCGGGGGCTGGGGGCCCAGCCGCCTGGTCCCCACCTCCCCCACCCCAGGCTTCCGCCTGGGAAGGCATCCGCAGGCCCAAGGCGCTGGATGCCTTCTCAGGCGGAGGCTCCCAAGATGGTGGAGGCAGCAGCCCTGGAGAAGCTGCACACCGGAGCTGCGGCCTCCGCCATCTTGGCTGGAATAATTTGCATACAGCAGCTCTGATTGGCTGGTGGGCGTGGCTAACCCCATCCCGGAGAAGCGGTTAATTTTAATATTTCGCTTTTATTAGTTAAGATGGCTAATATGCTAAGTGTCAGTCTGACTGGTAGCTATGACGTTCACTGACCACCAGGGGGCAGATACTCAACACAGGAGATGCTGAGCTGCAGTGACTTGGCAGCAGCAGTTCTCAGGTGATGCAAGGGAAACCAGAGAGGAGGGATTCCTCTCAGGGCTGCACAATTCTACCTTTGGCTTTGGGTTATGTTGTTGCTGGGGCACTGCTGGCGCCAAATCTCGTTTACTGCACACTTGCATTTGTGGTCCACACCCGGTACCACAGTAACTTTGCAGAGTGCTCTCTGACACTCTGGGACCCCTTGGGGGATGTTGGAGAGCCAGTTTCAGCCAGAGGGACCCTGCTCACTCTGCAGATGCCCTTTGAGTCACGGGGGTGCCACCCCAGGTGCAGCCGGCCAGGGAGGTTGGTTCAAGGGCATGTCAGTCCCGTCTTGCCCAGTCCCACCCTGCCGGCCATCTTCTAGCAATTTCCTTTCTATGTGCATGAATCCGTGCACTGAATCACTAGTATTATATATTTGAAAGTCGCTGAGAGTAGATCTTTAAAAAAATTCAACTAACATTTTTGTTTCTTATGTAAATTTACATACAGTGAAATGTACACATCTTACCATATGATGAGTTTTGACAAATGCATATACCTCTGTAACCCAAACTCTAAGTGAGTTAGAGAACTTTTCCCAAACTACAGAAAATTCCCTCTTAAGTCAAATGCACCCTGGTCTCCAGGTTACCCCTTTCTGACTCTTACCATGATGGATTAGATAACTAATAATTAAAAGTTACTGTTAAATCCAGGCTTTGTTTCATCATGCTTCATTGGCATCAATGCTTTTATTTCCCACAAGCACTGGGAGATGGATATTATTAAGGATTAAAAAGTGAGCATCAGCTCTGGTTGCTTATCAGCTACCCAGTGTAGCATTTGGATGGGGAGGAAGTGGCAGAAGCTTGGGCTCTTGATTTCAGTTTGTACCACACTGCATTGCAGGGGTTCAGAACAAGTCATCCCAAAATGTGCCTCTGGTATGCAGACTGTTTTGAGCTAAAGGTAACTTTAGCCACTTGCTCAAGAGAAACTTCTGGCCCTCCTTTGACCACCTAAAAGAATTTATAGGCCTTGCCTATAATAAGAGATTATCTTATCGCTTTTGACCTATCTATAGGGCAGGACAAACTTTTATTTACTAAACATATGCTTTTCTTGTCCTCTTGAAATTAGTTCAGGATTTTTTTTTTTTAAATATATTTTATTGATTGTTTACAGAGAGAAATGGAGAGGGATAGAGAGTTAGAAACATCGATGAGAGAGAACCATCAATCAGCTGCCTCCTGCACACTCCCCACTGCGGATGTGCCTGCAACCAAGGTACATGCCCTTGACTGGAATCGAACCTGGGACCCTTGACTCCGCAGGCCAACGCTTTATCCACTGAGCCAAACTGGTCAGGGCTAGTTCAGGATGTTTTATACATCCATTTTCCCCTTCTGTCTCTGAACCTCTCCAGCAGGTGGGGTCTCTGATTCTTAGGTATTAAATTTGGTCACTTTCTTTTGCTAATCTTCTCATGTCTTACTAGGCCAGTGGAAAGCACCTTCAGGGTAACATTTATTCCTCCCTCACAGCATCTCTGAGATGGTAACAGGAATCAACAAATAGTATTACAGATCAAAATGCAAGGGAAGCCTGACAGGGGTGGCTCAGCATCAGTCCATACATAAACAGGGCACCTGTGTTGAAAACATTCAAACCTGTGAAGTATTTTTGTGAGTTTATTTGAGCCAAACTGTCGACAGTTGCCCTGGGAAGAAGTATCTTGATGGATTGGGATAATGCTCCAGAGAATGGCGGTTTTTTTCATCTATTTTTATACAATGTAATCAAAGGAGGGGACTTAGGTAGGTCACATGAAATCCATTGGTGATAGATAGCAGGTGAGGATAGTTAACAGTCAACAATTAACATGATAACAATAACAATGAAGGGATTTGTGGTATCTGTCCTGACGCCCAAGTACATTAGGTTGTGCCCCAAGAGGTCCGGAAAAAGGGAAGTTACAAGTTATCCAGACATTTCAAGGATATGTTATCATAGATGCAAAAAGACAGATAGGCGGAGTTAAGGTAAAGGTTGACCTTGTCAGTGAGGATACTGGCCTAGGACATAACTACCCACCATAACTGCTTTTAGTTAATTTTTTTATTTAAAATATATTTTTGTTGACATCAGAGAGGAAGGGAGAGGAGGGAGACATAGAAACATCAGTGATGAGAGAGAATCATTGATTCGCTGCTTCCTACACACCCCCCACTGGGGATCAAGCCCACAACCTGGGCGTGTGCCCTTGGCAGGAATCGACGACCCCTGGGAACCCTCCGTCCACAGGCTGGTGCTCTATCCATTGAGCCAAACCAGCCAGGGCTTATGTAGGTCTTTTTTTTTTCAACACCATCATGCAGCTTGTTAGGTTGGCATGTGGCCCCTTTGGTCCACATCTTTTTGATTCTCCCTCGGAACACTCGCCGGGGTTGCTGGCTGCATCCCCAGTAGGGGGCATGCAGGAGGCAGCCAGTTGAAGTTTCTCTCTTATCCATGTTTCTATCTCTCTCTCCCTTTTTCTCTCTCAAAAATCAACAGCATATTTTTAAAAAATGCAAGGGAAACCCATGCTACTTGCATGTTCTCAAAACTCCTGAATCAGCCTAAAAGCCGAATGCATTACATCTTACTAAAAGAGTCCCTTCTCTCCCACTGCTCAGAAAATGGCAGGAAGGTGTGAAAGGTTGCAAATGTGATTTCATTGGTGAGAGCCCAAACCGAGGTGGCTCAGACTGCAAAGCGGTGGAAGGAGTCAGCCCTCGGGGATGTCCTCCTCTGATGACACCGGTGTCCTCTTAGAATCCAGCCGCTTTCACCAGCTCAGCCTCGGAACAGGGCACGCTGCCACCGGGATGGCTGCTGGCAGGGCTCGCCGAGCAGCCCTAGAGCGCAATTAGTCACCCGTCCTCCTCAGTGTCGCCGTCTCCCTCTTTCACACACGCACCTTTGCACCTCGTTTCCACCGCGTGCGGCCGAATCCCCAGGCTCCTCCCTGGAGCTGACTCCGAGAACCCCCCTCACTGACACCGCCGCGCAGCCCGCGCTGTCATGGCAACCGTACGCCGCACCACCGCCTCCTCACGCACGTCGTGAACTAACGGACTCCACAGCGGCGGAGCGGTGGCCGGGGCTCCACCCCCATCCCACCTGACCTGGACCGCATAACCAGCAGTCGGCCAGCCTGCGGCACCGGGGTAATGAGTCCAAGAGAGACCGGCGTGAGCGGGAGAGCAGGCCGTGGGGCGCCCGGGTGACAGCCATACTCGGTCCCCTGTCGCTGGCCCTGGGGCGCCAGCCTTCGCGCCGGGAGCGCGAGAGGCGCGGGTCATTGTGGGGATTGTAGTTCTGTGGTTTCTCGAGCTCATGGTCTTGGATGGGCGCCCTGGACGGGTGACTACAAAGCCCAGCGGCCTCGACGGCTGGGAGAGACCGATAAACCTTAAGCGGACCGTGGGAGTGAATAATCTCTCTTTGTGGTGAGGGGTTCTTGGGTGGTCGCGGAGCGTGACTCTGTGAACTAGGAAAGGGAAGTGGAGGTGAGACTTGACTTGACTTCCCGCCCGGCTGTGGGGCCCTCTCTGGTTGCCGGGCTTGGCTCTCCCCGGCGGGGCCAGCGCCTTGCGCTGTCTCGGGGAGGAGCCGCCAGCCACCCCGCTGCGGGCTGTGGGCCGGCGGAGCCTCTGACCCCCCAGGTTGCTGCCTCTGGGTGCAGAACCGTATGTATGGCACACGTTTGATGTGAGACCCGAGGAGCTCAATTTTATCAGGCTCTCCTTTCTTTGATGCGTTTATTTCTACATACTTAATTATATTTATTCTGCAGTAGCCTGGAGGTGATTGCATATTAAACCCATTGATTGATAATTCATTGATGTTTAAAGGTTAAGTGTAGACGTGGTAAAAGATACCGTGAGTACCTTGAGTTTTTACCCTTTTGCATTTTTGAATTTTACTTACTGAAGGTCAGGATAGCAAAATGAGTTATCCTCCTGCCCCATCTTGAACAGTGCCTACACATATTTTGATTCTATTTTGAAGATTAAGTCAACTCTAAAAATCGCAGACTTTTTTTTTTTTTAGCAGTGAGTAGTATTGTTTTCTTTGATTAGTCAGTTGTTTTTTAGAATTTCCCAGGAGCATGTTTTCAGGATGAAAAATGCCATATTCTATTACTACTGCTACTGCTATTATTATTATTATTATTATTATTATTATTATTGTTATTAATCAATGCTCTGGAGTATTCTTTAGTCCCCAGAGTTTGCTTAGGCTTTGGTGGTAAGGAATCTGACACAGACTTAGGCAACCTGCCTTGATGACCCTTAGAATTTATTCTTTAATAGAAAACCATCCTAGAAAATTCTTATTTTATATAGAATGTTGGAAAATTGTTTGTAGTATGGTGTGCTTTTGTGTGTGTGTGTGTGTGTTTAAACAATAAAACAATACAAGGCCAGTATCAAATTCCTTTTGTTAATTAAAATGAAGCTAGCCTCTGGAAATTTTACTTCAAGTAGCAATTTAATGGAAAGTAGGTTTGTTAAGGCCATTAGAAAAAAAATTGAAGCCTTCTGTTACATGGTACTAGAAGCCTGGTGCATGAATTTGTGCACAGGTAGGGTCTGGCCAGCCCGGCCCCAATTGGGGTAGATTGGGGCTGGGTCTGTAGGGAGGAGGAGATAGTGGGAGGTTGGTTGGTTGGCCTGCCTCCATTGAGTCCCAGTTGGAGCTGGGCTGGCTGGGGGGAGGAGCTGTGGGTGGTACTGCTGGCCCTGGCCCTGCATGATGTAGGGAAGCTGGCTGCAGGAGGTTGGCTGGCTAGCCCCACCCTTATTGGAGTGGGAGGTGCGATCAGGCAGGGCCCACCAGGGGGAGGGGGCTGTGGGAGATTGGCTAGCTGGCCCCAGCCCTGATCGGGCCAGTTCGCTGGCTGTAGTGGGCATCATAGCGACCAGTTGTTCTGGTCATTATGGCATTCCGGTTGCTGGCTTTTTATATGTATAGATAGGGATTTGAAGTATTTTATTCATTCAGGATTTATTACGAGTGTGTGCTAGGCATTATGCCAGGTGGTAGGAATATAGAGATGATAGAAGATGGTATGTGTCCTGCATGGAGAAGAGTCATGTCATCACAATAGTGGGCTGGAGATGGGTACGAGTTGCTATAGGAGCCCAGGGTAGGAATAAACAGTAATATAACACTAACATTTATTGGATACTTACTCTTTAGCCCCTTATAGAATCCTCACAATTTTGTGAAGTAGCAACTGTCATTTAGAAGTGAGAAACAGACTTAGAGATCTTGCCTAAAGTTCTAGGTGATAAGGTATGAACCTGGGATCTCAATCCACGTGTGTCTAACTCATCTGAGTCAGGATCTCATCCAGTAGTGCCATTCTCTGTACACATTTTTAGAAAGATCCTGATTCTGTCTAAGGAGATCAAGGTAAGTCTCCAGAATGACGTGACATTTGACTTGTACTAAGAAAGTTGAGTAAACTTTCCCTGAAGAGAGGATGAGAAAAGTCATTTTAGGTAAATGGAACAACGTGCTTTTGGGATATATTTGAGTGCTTTGTATTTGGGGAAACTCTAGGCCATTCTGATGACTGAATCCCAGAATATATGCAGTGTAGTGGGTGAGGCCAGATCTAAAAGTGCTCGAGTACCATGATAAAGAGTTTAGAATTTTTCTTCAACCTGGAATGACCATTGAAGAATTTCAAGTGGAGTACTGTTATTGAATTTGTGTTTTAGAAAGAAAACTCCAGCTTCATCGTGGAGAATAAATATTGGGGAGGATAGATTTAGAATGGTGGTAGGGAAACCAATTTTACTATAGAACAACAATAACAACAACATCAGTAGAGAAACGAAGAGGATCTGAACTAAGCAGTTGGAGTTATAAAAAGAGATGGACTGTAGAAATATCTATGCTATATAATAATCTATATAATAAAAGGATAATATGCAAATTGACCCTAACAGCACAACCACTGGGAATGACTGGCCACTGTGACACACACTGACCACCAGGGGGCAGATGCTCAATGCAGGAACTGCCCCTGATGGTCACTGCGCTCCAACAGGGGGAGTTCTGCTCAGCCACAAGCCAGGATGACGGCTGCCAGTACATTGGTGGTAGTGGGAGCCTCTCCTGCCTCCTCAACAGCGCTAAGGACATCCGACTGCACCTTAGGCCTGCTCCCCGCTGGCAAGTGGACATCCCCTGAAGGCTCCTGGGCTGCCAGAAGGATGTCTGATTGCCAGTTTAGGCCCAATCCCCTGGGGAACAGGCCTAAGCCATCAGGTGGACATCCCTGAGGATGTCCCAGACTGTGAGAGGGCACAGGCTGGGCTGAGAGACCACTCCCGCCCCCCAAGTGCACAAATTTTTGTGCACCGGGCCTCTAGTGTGTGTGTGTGTGTGTGTGTGTGTGTGTGTGTGTGTGTGTGTGTGTATATATATATATATATATATATATATATATATATATATATGCCTAATATGCAAATTATCCCCTCCGGAATTCTACCAGGAGACTGGGAGTTCAATGGCTTGCTATGATGTTGCACTGACCACCAGGGGGTGATGTGGCACAAAGGAAGGAAGGATCCAGCCAGGAGTCAGCAGCTGGGGAAAGGAGGCCCCGGCTAGCAGCTGGAAGGCCCTGATTGGCCCTGATTGCTGGCCAGGCCTAGGGACCCTACCCGTGCACAAATTCTGTGCACCACCCTCTAGTTTAAGAGATAAAATTGATAAGACTTAAGAGTCTGGGTGTTGGGGCTAGAAAGATTTGGAACTGTAAGACAGCTGATTCCTATTTTTCTGGCTAGAATGACTGACAGGATCATGAAACCATTGGTTGAGGTGAGAAGGAGCAGGATTTTGTGGAGATGAAAGATAAAGATAAATCAGTTCAGTTTTGACTGTTCAAGGTCCCTGTGGGCTATTCAGGTAAGGATGCATTTGGATCTGGAGTTCAGGAGAGAGCTCAGGGCTAGAGGTTGAGGTTTGCATGCTTGTAGTGAAGTTATAGAAGGGAATGGACCAGTTCACAGAGGAGAAATGTGTAGAAACGAAGAAGGGAGAAGTTTGAATATGGAACTCTTGCAAAGTGGCAGCATTTACGGGGTGTGTGTGTGTGTGTGTGTATTGGACATTTTTGAAAGGAAGTGGGAGCAAAGCTGACACAGTATACTGATGTAAGAAGGCAGAGAGGAAGAACCCCAGAGCATGCATAAAAAATGACAAAGGAGAAGGAAAGTAAGCACAGAGTGGGCCAGAGTATCAGTTGCCTTGGAGAGTGCAAGTAAGGTTAAAGATAGAAGTGTGTCCAATGAATTTGGTGGCTTTAAATAATTTTTAAACTTTGCAAAAATTAAGAAGAGGAATCTGAGCATAGGTTACTTGAAAAAAAAGTTTAACATTTTGTATAATAATACATATCAAGGAATATTTCCTTGATAATACACAAGGAATAATACATATCAAGGAATATTTCCTTGTATAATAAATACAATGAAATAGACGAGTCCCCATGTGTCCATCACCTATCTTGAAGAATGAACAGATAATCAATTTTGTTTCATCTATAACTCCTGCCCTCCAACTTGATTATTTTATAGCTAAACTCAGATATCATATCGTTTTATCTGTAATTATTTAAACACTAGGGGCCCGGTGCACAAAAATTTGTGCACTCGGGGGGGCAAGGGGTCCCTCAGCCCAGCCTGTGCCCTCTCACAGTCTGGGACCCCTCAGAGAATGTCCACCTGCTGGTGTGCCTGGCCAGCCTGGGTGAGGGGCTGATGGCTGTTTGCAGGCTGGCCAAGCCCCCCAGTGAGGACCTTCACCCAGCCTGGTGTGGCCAGCCTGGGTGAAGGACTCAGGGCCATTTTCAGGCTGCCCACAGTCCCTTCAGTGTTTGGGTCCCTACTGGGGTGCCTGGCTAGCCTGGGTGAAGGTCTGAGGGCCGTTTTCAGGCTGCCCACAGCTCCCACTGACCCAACATCCCAGCAAAGGCAGACTGAAATCGGGTTTCTGGGGTTTATTTTTCTTCTATAATTGAAACTTTGTTGCCGTGAGCAGAGGCCCAGCTGGCCTAGGCAGGCAGTTTCCTCCATCACTGGCCTCCTGTTTGCTTCAGCTTCATGGCTTCTATAATTGAAACATTGTTGCCTTGAGCAGAGGCCCAGCCGGCCTAGGCAGGCAGTTGCAATGGAATCCTCCTGTTTGCTTCAGCTCCGTGGCTGCTGGCCTCCATCTTGGCTGGGTTAATTTGCATACAGTTGCTCTGATTGGCTGGGGGCATGGCTTGGCTGGTGGGTGTGGCTTAGGTGTCTTGGAGTGATGGTTAATTTCCATATTACTCTTTTATTAGAGTAGATATATCTTTAAAAGTTAAGGATTACTTAAGAATATGTAACTATCATATCCTACTCAAAAAAATTGACAGTACTTCCTTAATATAAAATTATCAGTCACACTATTTACTTATTTGATTTTGAGAGTGCATTTATCACAGCTGGGGGCAGTGAAACAGGAACGGCTTAGGCTAGAGGAGGCAACAGGTGAGAGCCACGGTAGAGAGGGCTACTGTTAGCTCACTGAGAAAAGCCCAGGACGAGTTGCTGCTGCCTATTGCTCCCCTGAGTGCAAGTCTCCAGGGTGCCCTTAAAGTTGAGGAGATCCCTGCTTGAGAGGGGAGAAAGGCATGGGTGTGCTCCACCCAAACTTTTTATTTTAATGAAGCCTGACTACCTAGAAAAGAAAGAGATGAGGCAGTAACAAAAAAGTTTGTAGGTTGTTTTGTTTTGTTTGTTTTAAGATTGATAACATGCTATTAGGGAAAAAAAAAAAACCATGAAAAGGAAATGTTTGAAGATGTAGGGGATGAACAGAGAGGAGAGAGCTAATAGAGGTCCCCCAAAATGTAGGAAAGGACAGGATGAGCAGGGTGAAGGAATTAATTTGTTGGATTTTATAAATACCAAATAAGTGTTAGCTGTGTTCTTCGGGAGAGTACTGGTGTCACTAGGAGGAGAAATGCACTGAAAAGGAAGAAGAGAGGTGAGAATAGATAGGAGATATGTATATGTATATGTATATGTATATGTATATGTATATGTTGGGTTGTGAAAGGTGAGCAAGTTCAAAGCTTATGGTTTCTATGAGGTGGATGGGAATAAAGGTAAACTGGTGAAGGAAGAGATTGGGGTTAGGAAAGGATAATGGTGGGTATTTGGCATAACCATGGTGGAAAGGGGACTGAGTTAGCACAAGTAAGAATTGTTTCACTGAGCCGAGATTAGAAAGCAGTAATTTTCAATGACAGCAAAACACGAGGTTGTATGATTGTTTTCTTTAAATTTTAATTGATTGATTTATTAAAAGAGAGCTTAACATATTGAAGAAACCAGTAGTCTGTTGTGCTATAGAGAAGAGAATCATCGTTATTGTCTATTTTGTGTAAATATCATACTAAAACTAGACAGGCCCTTGGAAATAGTTAGGCTTAATAATTTGCACTGTTTTCTTAGCATGTGTAATTGTATTCTTTTATTTAAAAATATATTTTATTGATTTTTTACAGAAAGGAAGGGAGAGGGATAGAGAATTAGAAACATTAATGAGAGAGAAACATCAATCAGCTCCCTCCTGCACACCTCCCACTGGGGATGTGCCCACAACCAAGGTACATGCCCTTGACTGGAATCGAACCTGGGACCTTTCAGTCCTCAGGTTGACACTCTATCCACTGAGCCAAACGGGTCAGGGCTAATTGTATTCTTTTATAGAGAGTATTCTCCAGGGTGCAGTGGAAGGAGTTAGGTAGATCTGTTGTCTAGTTCTGGGACTACAGCTTATTTTCTGTGATCACGGGCAAGTTTCCAAACCTGTACCATACTCAAAAAGATGTAAATACTTTATATTTTACAAGATTGTTGGGAAGACTAGACAGTTTCATGGAGGTAGACCCTCAGTGCTAAATAACTGAAGATCTTTCTCTTCCTCATTTCCCCCTCCTTATCAACAACATGGCAGGATTGTCATTTGTGTTGGACAAAAGACCACATTCTAGGACTTTACTATATAAGTCAGGTATAACAGGTAGTAGTTATATTACAAAATGATCTATAAAAGGATTCATCAATTATTCTTTTTAGTGAGGCTTCCTTAAAGACTGTAAAATGTTATTTTATAGTCCATTAATAATAGTAATGTCTTTGACTTGGTTTCATCTTCAAAGAAACAGAGTTCCACTATGTGATTTGAGATCCCAATAGCTCTAAAATTCTTTGATTCTCTGCCTACATCTCATTTCTGGACTGATTTATGTTATGATATCACTAATATTTAAGCATCTATTTATAAATTAAAATACATGTATAGTTTAATGTACTCAGCATTCTTTTAAATACTTTCCTGGATAACCATAGTTATATATGGTAGCCCTAGTGAAAGTATGAAAGGAAACCATCAACAAAATGAAAAGACAACCTACTGAATGGGAGAAGATACTTTCCAATGATACATCCAATGAAGGGTTAATATCTAAAATTTTTAAAGAACTCATAAAATTCAACCCTCTTCCCCCTGCCCCCCTTCCCCGCCAAAAAGGAAGAGTCTATTTAGGCAAAGAACATGAATAGACTCTTCTCTAAAAAGAACAGATAGCTAGTAGACAGGAGGGGATTTTCAATGTGACTTGTCATTAGAGAATTTCGAATTGAGACTGCAGTGAGATACCATCTCACACCTAAAAGAATGGCTGTCAGTAAAGCAATAAACAACAAGTGTTAGTGAGGATGTGGAGAGTAGGGAATCCTCATGAACTGTTGGGAATGCAGATTGGTGCAATTATTATGGGAAACAGTATGGAGGGTCCTCAAAAAATTAAAAAGGGAACCTGCCTTGTGACCCAGCAATTCCACTTCTGGGTATGTATCAAGGAAACAAAAAACACTAATTCAGAGGAATATGTGCACCCCTATGTTCCTTGCAATGTTATTTACAGTGGCCTGGATATAGAGGTAACCCAAGTGCCCATAGACAAAGGGATAAAAAAATGATGGTGCATATATACAATGAATATTACTTGGCTATAAAAAAGAATGAAATTTTACCATTTGCGATAGCTTGGATGGACTTGGAGTGTATTGTGCTGGGTGAAATGGATCAGTCAGAGAAAGACAAATACCCTATGATTTCACTTATATGTAGAATCTAAAGAACAACATAAGTGAACAAACAAAATAAATAGTCTTATAGATACAGAGAATAGACTGATGGTTGCTGGTGGGGGATTGTTGTGGGGACAGGGTGAAAAAGGTGAAGGGATTGAGAAGTACAAATTGGTAGTTACAAAATAATCATGGGGATGTAAAGTACAGCACAGTAAATATAGTCAATAATATTGTAATAACTATCTGTGGTGCCAGGTGGGTACTGGAAATACCACTTTATAAAGTATATGATTGTCTTATCACTATGCTGTATTCCTGAAATGAATACAAAGTAATAGTGAATGTAAACTGTAATTAAAAATTCAAAAAATTATATGATTGGTTTTAAATATAATAAAACACCTTACATTTTTGGTATAAACTCCAGTCAGGCATAGTGCATTATCTTTTATGTACATTACTGGATTTGATTAGCTAAAATTTTGTATCTATGTTCCCAAAGGATATTGGTATATCAATTTCTAATAATGTCTGGTTTTGTATCAAGGTAAGGTTGGTCTTAAAGTATGAATTGAATGTTTTTCCACCTCTTCTTTTTTGAGAGAGTTTGTGTAGAATTGATTTTATTTTTCCCTTAAATGCTTGGGAGAATTCAGTAACGAAGCATTTGGATCTGGAGTTTTTTTTTTTTTCAGATAGAGCTTATATTACAAATTAAATTTCATTGATTGCTATAGGACTGCTAGTATTCTGATTAACTAGTGTATTTTTTCTTGAGTAAGTTTGGTATGTTGTGACCTTCATAGAATTTATTAATTTCATTAAGTCCCCTTTTGCCTTTTAATACTGCTGAAGTTTGTAGTAGTAGTCCCTCCTTTATTCTGATTTTGGTAACTTATGTTTTCTTTTTCCCTTTCCTGGTTAATGTCACTAGAGCTTTATCAATTGTAATGATTTTTCTAAAGAACCATCTTTTGGCTGTGTTGAAATTTTCTGTTGTTTGTTTCTGTTTTATTGATTTCTGCTTTTAATTATATTATGTTCTTTCTTCTACTCCTGTTTGACTGTTTCTGTTTTATTGATTTCTGCTCTTAACTATATGATATTCTTTCTTCTACTCCTTTTGGATTTTAACTTACTTTTGTTTTCCTAGATTCTTACGAGAAGCTGAAAGCAGGAGTTGGCAAACTACAATTTGGGGCCAAATCCAGCCTGCTACTTGTTTTTAAATCACCCATGAACAATGGTTTTTGTATTTTTTTAATGGTTAAAAAAGTCAAAAGAAGAATACTGTTTTGTGATATGTAAAAATTAAGTGAAATTCAATAATCAGTGTCCATAAATAAAGTTTTATTGCACACAACCACATTCATTTGTTTACATAGTCTCCATAGGTATTTTTGTGCTAAAATGACAGAATTCAGTAGTTGTGACAGAGATTTCTGTTACATTCTTACTAGAGGCCCGATGCATGAAATCCATGCACTCATGGGGGGAGGGGTGTCCCTCAGCCAGGCCATTTCAATGCCAACTAATGTTTGACTGAATGATACGAAACTGTTTTATGTAGTTTTCCATGCAGTCAAAAGTTAAAACAAAGAAGTAAGATCTTCATCATCCCCCCTCCCCCCCACTGGATTTGCAGTACATGCATTTTCTGTACTCAGATTATAGTTTTAGTATCATTTTTCAGGCTTTAATGCAAGTGCAAAGAATATTTTCATATTACAGATTACATTTTACTGTGCAGATGAGGCATTTCCTCCTAACTTGGTTGAAAGAGGTTAATCTGCAATGTAATGACATGCAAAAGACAATATCAAAAGAATAGATTCTTTAAATGCCTTCCAAACAATGATTATGCTGAATGAAATGTATGCTTATGATTTGATATCAGTATGTGACAGTATCTATCTGAGTGAAAAGACATCTTCGAACATGAAATACATACAATTTCATTAAAATCATCATTAATGTATGAACATTTGCATTTGATTTTTAAAAAAATATCCCCATCTGAGGATATGTTTACTGATTTTAGAGAATAAGAGAAAAAGGGAAACATGGATTGGTTGTCTCCCATCTGTGTCCTGATTGGGGATCAAACCCAAAACCTAGATATGTATCCTCGACTGGGAATTGAATCCACAACCTTTTGGTGTACAGGCTATACTGCAAACAACCAATCCACGCTGGCCAGGACTGCATTTGATTTTGTTGTTAGGGAACAGTAACTTTGAATCCCAACTATGTGAAATATTCATCCCCCCCAAAGAGTTTAATTTTTATTAGAAGACCTATTTTACAAAAAGTTGTGCTCAGCTATTATCAGTATAATATTTTGAATTTCATCAATAAAAATTGTGGAAATTTTGTCTCATTGTATCACTACTTAAATAATGTCCTCAATATTGCCCGTTAGTCTTTAAAACCTAAGATATTTTGCTGTTTGATCCTTTACAAAGTTTGCCGACTCCTGCTTTACACCAGGTCATTTTTATTCTGCGCAGTTGTGTACCTGCATATAATAGCAGAATAAATGCTTGGTCTCCCAGTGAACTTAAAAGAAAATGTATAGAGCAGTTTTGTTTCTGTTGGATTTATTAATTGTAGATTGTTCATTGTGAAAAGACCTTCCTGCTTCGTGATCATATTTAATTTGAGAAGAAGCTTTCTACGGTTCTGTATTGTTATTGATCTACAGAATATTGGAATTTCTTACCATGTAAAGATAGTGTACAGTTAGCTGCAGTGTAATTCTCAAGTCACATAGATGATGCCTTCAGTGAACCTGTGCTTGGCAAAGGGGCAAATATAACATGCCAAAACACAT
The DNA here is from genome assembly GCA_004026665.1 of Murina feae. Classification (NCBI taxonomy): domain Eukaryota; kingdom Metazoa; phylum Chordata; class Mammalia; order Chiroptera; family Vespertilionidae; genus Murina; species Murina feae. The sequence continues at coordinate 27,870 of PVJC01006484.1, forward strand.
ATAGAAAACAGTTTTATTTTCAAGAAAGTATTGTAGTCACTTAAAGAGCCTAGAATTAGATGTGGTTAATTTTGAGACAGAGTGTTAGAGCCCCTTAAGAATAGATAAGCCCTAACCAGTTTGGCTCGGTGAATAGAGCATCGGCCTGTGGACTCAAGGGTCCCAGGTTAGATTCCGGTCAAGGGCATGTACCTTGGTTGCAGGCACATCCCCAGTGGGAGGTGTGCAGGAGGCAGCTGATCAATGTTTCTCTCTCATCGATGTTTCTAACTCTCTATCCTTCTCCCTTCCTCTCTGTAAAAAAATCAATAAAAATATTTATTCAAAAAAATTTTTAAAAAAGGATAAGAGACAGAGAGAAAGAGCCAAGCTACCCAGACCAAACTCCAATCCCCCCAGGAAGGCATGGAAAAATACTGTGCTTTTCTCTTCTAAGGCTATTCATTGGTCTGCTGTTCCAGAAAATAAGAATAGGGCAATTTGGACTTCTTCCCAGGATGGTATTCTTCCGTATCTCTGTAGTTCCTACTCTTTGTAGTCTTGAGTGGAAAGTATTTCTGCATGGAAGTCTGGAGTGATTCTGGAAGATGTTTGGAAAGCCTGGAAGAAAAGCTAGAATGATGGGCTGGGAAGCTTTGATGGAAACCAGAATTTCAGATGATGGTCTTCTAACATCTTGTAGAATGGAAAAGATTAGTGATAGTTATTTGCACAGACAAAAAAGAAAAAGCGATAGAGAATGGCAGGATCATGAGTGATTATAGTTGAACAAAAAGAGCTCAGGTAGTTTAATTCACAGGATTTTGATTAGATTTAAGTTGTATGGCACATTAAGTGCACATAAATGATGTGTGGACAACTATAGGCTGTTCTGTTAAAATGTGTTTCTTTAGTATGACTTTTTGTTTTTAGGCCAAAAAGTTTTAGTGAGAATTTATGTGGTTTTAATTGACATAAAATAAGTGGTATTCATTCATTTCTACATTATCAAGAATAAATTGAAAGAAATTAAACAAGATCATCTTTACTGTTATTGCAGTTCGTTGTTATTACAAACGAGCAAGGAAAACCAGTACCTGTAACATGAATCAGTAGTTCGGAGCTATGTAACTTCTCATTATTGTCTTGGGTATTCTTTTCTGAACTCCTGTGTGCTGCCAAAATTAGAAACTTTGTTCAGTATTATTAAGATGCATTCAGATAACCTCAAACAAAGAGAAAACTATTTTGACTTTCCATGTAGTTTTAAGTTAATATTTTAAAGAATAATAAAAAATATTTTGAAGTCAGTGCTGAAAACTTAATAAAAAGTCATTATGTTTAATGTTTAGGTCTCTGAAAGAAGATGAACTTGGCTGAGATTTGTGACAATGCAAAGAAAGGAAGAGAATATGCACTTCTTGGAAATTATGACTCATCAATGGTATATTACCAAGGGGTGATCCAGCAGATTCAGAGACATTGCCAGTCAGTTAGAGACCCAGCTATCAGAGGCAAATGGCAACAGGTAAGGTCACATTATTCAGTGAGTCAGGGCAGCAGTCTGTTGTTCTTGAAAGACTAGAGGACTGGTGTACGACGTTGGTGCACTTAGGGGAGGGTCCCTCAGCCCGACCTGCGCCCTCCCATAGTCTGGGAGCCAATAGGGGATGTCTGACTGACAATTTAAGCTGTGAGCTCAGCTTCTAGCTGAGGGGTGTTCCCCCTGTGAGAACTCACTGATTACCAGGGGGCAGCTCCTGCATTGAGCATCTGCTTCCTGGTGGTCAGCGTGCATCATAGCAGCTGGTTGTTCTGCTATCAGGCTAAAACTGGCTCTCCAACATCCCCCGAGGGCTCCCAGATTGCAAGAGGGCATAGGCCAGGCCAAGGGACCCCACCGGTGCACGATTGGGGCCGGGGAGGGATTCAGGAGGTTGGCCAGCTGGGGAAGGGACCTCGGGAGGGCTCCAGGGCGTGTCCGGCCCATCTCACTCAATCCCGATTGGCCGGAACCCAGCAGCAAGCTAACCTACCATTTGGAGCGTCTGTCCCCTAGTCGTCAGTGCATGTCATAGTGAGCAGTTGAGTAGCTTTAGCATATCATTAGCATATTACGCTTTTATTGGTTGAACAGCTGACCAGACAATCGGGCACTTAGCATATTAGGCTTTTATTATATAGGATTAGAAGTTGAGATGTAAATAGTTTTTACTTATTTGAATACTGAGGTATATTTAAAATGCACTCTGAATAGTTTTCTCTCTTGTCCAGATAATATTTTACATATTTTTATTATTTCATAAGACATACTTCAAAGATGCTTAATCCTAATTGAACCTATTTTAACTTTTAAAAATTTCATGATCAGTTGCCTAATTGTGAGTACAAATTTTTGAAATAAATTATTGCTACTTGCCCTTTCCCCTTTCAGTTCAACATGTAGTTTGACCCATTTCATAAAACTTTCCCTTTAAGGAAGTTTATTTTTCTTTTGAAAGATTCCTTACAAATACAAAGGAGTCAGTAATCTAATAAAAAAACACTAATATATTTGCTGTCTCTTGACTATACAACTTGATTTTATAATAGTACAGTTAATGAAACCTTGAATTATAATTTTTCCACTTATTCTTAAAACTTAAAATCCTTTTAAAATTATAAGTACAAAGTCAAGTATTTCTTTGAAGTTTCCATTTTACGTATTAATGCCTTTTAAGTGTTTCTTCTAATTTTTCCACTAGTCAGAAATTGATGTTTTACTAAATTTGTAGGGTAAATTTGGCTTATTTTCTGACTTAAGTGTTACCAGATTATGTTGAGTGAGAACAATATACTTGCTCTGTGTCAAGTTGAAAATTTTGGTTGTTTTCCTCTATCCTGCTTACTAGCCACAGATAAGAGTGGTTTATTAATCTAGCATGGAAATATTCTTGACATGTTATTAATTGTATTAAATAGTTGCCATTTTTATTCAGATATTTCTGTTGTTTCTTTCCATTAGGTTCTGAAATTTCATTGCTCCAAGTACATCATGTAATTGCATATATGAGCAGTTGCACTTTACCTAGGCTTTTCTTTGATTCTGCATCTCCTTAATATGTTCCTTTCTATTTATATTAAATTGATGATATAATATAAAGTGATGATTCTCTCTTCCTTCCCCTCTCTCTTCTTGAACAGTACTACCTATTATTCAAGGTAAAGTTCAAGGCACATTTCTTATGCTCTGTTTTACAGTAAAGTGTGTGTTCTGATTAAAAAAATTAGAATTGTTAAACTGAATTTATAAATGTAATTTTTAATCAATTATCTATTTGCCTTTGAAAATTATTTTTGGCTCAGAGTTTCAAAACACAAGAATTTCCATATACTAGGTGCTCAATGAGATTTTTGAAATATAGGAAAAATCTGGCCTTTGAGCCCAAAATAAACCTTGCCCAGGACTTGAAAAAATTTAACAAGTCCCAAAGAATTCAGATTTTAGATTAAGGAGAATTTAAATAAAAATTAGAAGTGTGTTATTCGTATAGTATTTGACCACTTCACACTTTCATATGCCCACAACAAATGGACATTTCATATCTAGTGAGATGGGAACAGGAAATGCTGGTCAAAAATTTGGCTGATAAGTTTTTGGAAGCTAGCTCTGGTCGGGTAGGTAGTTCAGTTGGCTAGAGCATCGTCCCAGTATGCAAGGCTGTGGGTTTTATCCTTAGGGCACCTGCAAGAATTAACTAATGAATGCATAAATAAGTGGAACAACAAATTGATGATTCTCTCTCTCTTCCTTTCTCTAAGATTAATAAATAAAAATTTTAAAAACTGTTTTTTTTGGAAGTTATTTCCAAGTATATTAAAATGATTTAGCAGTAATATTATAGCTCTCTGGGACTGGCTAACTTGTTACTGAATTAGTTGCTTGTTTTAAATTACGTTCATGGTCATTACATTCCTTGGTAGAAATAAAGTTCCATTATGAAGGTATATTACTAGTTCCCCTGTGAAAAGTATTTAATTATGTCTTTTTTCAAACTAATTCCTGCCTTTCTGTCTATATCACTTTAAATAGTTCTTCGTTCTTGAATATGTTCTTTTTTTTTAATGACTCATGTTGCATACTTTGAAAAACATTAAGGAAACTTGCATTCTATAGCAATTTATATAAACTTTGAACAATTTCTGGCATAATGGCTATATATATATATTTCTTTTCTTTTTTTTAAGGTTCGGCAGGAATTATTGGAAGAATATGAACAAGTTAAAAGTATTGTCAACACTTTGGAAAGTTTTAAAATTGACAGGCCCCCAGATTTCCCTGTGTCCTGTCAAGATGAACCATTTAGAGATCCTGCTGTTTGGCCGACCCCTGTACCTGCAGAGCACAGGTAAATGGGACTTCATGTTCTCTTTAGGTACTTTTGTAGCTAATTAATATTCAGCGTGAAGAGAGTGAAGCTTTATTTGAACAAAGGATGAAAAGTCTCTTTGGGGGGCATCTAATCTAATAAAAGAGTAATATGCAAATTAACCACTCCAAGACACCTAAGCCACGCCCACCAGCCAAGCCATGCCCACCAGCCAATTAGAGCAGCTGTATGCAAATTAACCCAGCCAAGATGGAGGCCAACAGCCATGGAGCTAGAGCAAACAGGAGGCTTCCATTGCACCAGCGATGGAGTTGAAACTGCCTGCTTAGGCCAGCCGGGCCTCTGCTCAAGGCAACAATGTTTCAATTATAGAAGATAAATAAACCCCAGAAACCTGATTCCAGCAAGCCTCGCTGGGATGTTGGGTCAATGGGAACTGTGGGCAGCCTGAAAATAGCCCGCAGCCCCTCATCCAGGCTGGCCAGGCATCCCAATAGGGACCTGAACCCTGAAGGGACTGTGAGCAGCCTGAAAACGGCCCTCAGACCTTCACCCAGGCTGGCCACACTACCATGGGGTGAGGGTTCCCACTGGGGGGCTTGGCCAGCCTGCAAATGGCCATCAACCCCTTACCCAGGCTGGCCAGGCACACCAGCAGGTGGACATCCCCCAAGGGGTCCAAGACTGCGAGGAGGCACCGGCTGGGCTGAGGGACCCCCCCCCTGCCCGAGTGCACAAATTTTTGTGCACTGGGCCCCTATCTAATCTAATAAAAGAGTAATATGGAAATTAACTGTTTCTCTGAGACATTTAAGCCACGCCCACCAGCCAATCAGAGCAGCTGTATGCAAATTAACCTAGCCAAGATGGAGGCAGGTGCAGTACAGGCAGTGGCAGGCCGCTGGGCTCAGGCTGAGGAGGGGATGGAGCCAGCGATCGGACCCAGAGGCAGTGACCAGCATGGCTGACTGGGCTCAGGCTGAGGAGGCGGAGCCAGCAATCGATCAGACCCAGAGGCAGTGACCAACATGGCCGGCTGGGCTCAGGCTGAGGAGGGGGCGGAGCCAGCGATTGGACCAGGAGCAACGGACCAGCATGGCTGGCTGGGCTCAGGCTGAGGAGGGGGCGGAGCCAGCAATCGGACCCAGAGGCAGTGACCAGCATGGCTGGCTGGGCTCAGGCAGAGGAGGAGGCAGAGACAGTGACGGGACCAGGAGCAGGCCACCAGCATGGCCTGCTGGGCTCTGGCTGTGGAGAAGGCGGAGCCAGCCATTGGGACACTGGAGGCAGCCACCAGCTGCCTCACCCACCCCTCACCCAGGCTGGCCAGTCACCCCAGTAGGGAGCCAAACCCTTACTGGGCTTTGGGCAGTCTGAAAACGGCCCTCAGCCAGGCTGGCCCCATGAGGTGAGGGTCCCCACTGGGGGGGGGTTGGTCAGCCTGCAAACAGCCATCAGCCCCTCACCCAGGCTGGCCAGGCATGCCAGCAGGTGGACATCCCCCAAGGGGTCCCAGACTGCGAGAAGGCACAGGCTGGGCTGAGACTCCCCCCCCCCCCCAGTGCACAAATTTGTGTGCACCGGGCCCCTAGTGTAAATATAATACCTGTATATACTTTTTACACCTATGGATTTATAGAGTTTGTATTTGATAAAGAACAGAAGTTGTATATCTTACTTTTAGAATGTTTTTGTTACTGTACTTAAAACCATAGAAATCTAGTCCTAACATTTTTTAGTTAAATGAAATCTTTTAGATTTCATAATATCAGCATCAAAACTTGGATGGCTTTTTTGCTTTAAAACACTTTTGCTTTGAAAGACTCTTAACTTTCGATGAAACGTTAGACAGATAGGATTCATCTGGTTGGGCTTACAGCCAATTTCCAGAATCTTAGTGTTTACTGTTTCTTAAAGGTTAAAGGTCAGATTCTCTAGTGTGACATATAAAGCTCTTAAGTTTATCTCCCTGATGCCCAGTCTGTGCATCATCTACATAAACCTCTCTCTTCTCATTCTTTCCTGTCATCTTGTCTTTGAACCGTTCTTGAAGGAATACCCATAGTCCCCATCTAAGCAACTTATATTCATTAAGTCTCAGCTGAACTGTATTTCCTCCTCTCTGTAGCCTTTTTTAATTTGCCCAGGCATGACGGCTTGTCATAGAGTTAGGTTGCATTTTTTGGTTTATTCACAAGATTGGGAGCTTTGCAAAGTCAGGACTATGTTTTTATTTACTCAAAACAAAAATAACAAACTTCCATTGTCAACACAGGGTTTGGTACATAGGCATTCAACCAACATTGAATGGATAACTCCATTAATTCCACAAATGAGAAAGTGAGGCCTGAGAGACCCTGACCAGTAAGTTAGGTTAGATTAGGATCTGAGTTTAGGTCGTTCTGACTTTCATTTCCCTAGATTGTGAAGTGGTATTGTGGCCAGAGTGTTATAAATAGTTTCCCTTTGGTCAATAGCTGTGATCCTGTTTTAACTTGCTGAAGTTTCCTAAAAGCATTTAAAAAACTGTGAAACGTGGCTAATTTATTCCTTCAGGTTTTTATGCACTGAGTTATGGGTAGATTTATGATTTCCACTATAAAAACACTAGATGATGATCCTGTTCTAAGGTCTACAACAATATAGTGCTTTCCTCAGATGTAACTACCTTTAGGTGTTTTGGATTAAGGTAACCATTACCCCTCATGCGTATATGCATATAAGTTCTTTGGTTAATCTCTCCTACCCTCACTCCCCATCATGTGATACTTGTCTTTCTCTGACTAGAATATTTCACTTAGCATAATTCTCTTCCAGGTCATGCTGTCTCAAAGGGTAAGAGATCTTTTTTATTTATTTTTTTTACTGCTGCATAGTATTCCATTGTGTAAATGTACCACAGCTTTTTTATCCACTCATCTGCTGATGGATATTTGGGCTGTTTCCAGATCTTAGCTGTTGTAAATAGCGCTGCTGTGAACACAGGGGTGCATATATTCTTTGTAATTGGTGTTTCGGGATTTTAGGATATATTCCTAAAAGTGGAATCACTGGGTCAATTGATAGTTCCATATTTAATTTTTTGAGGAAAATCCATACTTTTTTTTATAATGGCTTCACCCAGTCTGCATTACTTCCAGCAGTGACCTAGGATTCCCATTTCTCTACATCCTCACCAGCACTTGTCATTTGTTGATTTGTTGATGGTAACTATTCTGACAGTTGTGAGGTGATACCTCACTGTTGTTTTAATTTGCATCTCTCAGATGATCAGTGACTTTGAGCATTTTTTCATGGGTCTCTTGGCCATCTGTATGTCCACTTTGGAGAAGTGTCTATTTAGGTTCTTTGTCCATTTTTTATTTGCATTGTCTTGCTTTTGTTAAAGATGCTACAAAGAAAGAGAATTATAGACCAATATCCCTGATAAACATAGATGCTAAAACTCTCAACAAAACATTAGCAAATTTGATCCAGCAATATATTAAAAAGAGCATACACCATGACCAAGTGGGATTTATTCCAGGGATACAAGGCTGGTACAATATTCAGAAGTCAATAAATCAGTAAATACATTGCAAGCAAATTGAACAACAAAAATCACATTGTCATATAAAAGAGTTTGGCTTTTTTAGATTCCACATATAAGTGACCTCATATATGTGACCTCATTTTCTCTGACTGATCTCACTTAGCACAATGCCCTCAAGGTTTATCCATAGTGCTGCAGATGGCAGGATTTTCTTCTTTCTCATAGCTGAAAAATATTCCATTGTATATATGTACCACATTTTCTTTATTCATTCACCTGTTCATGGATGCTTAGGTTGTTTCCATATTTTGGATATTGTGAATTATGTTGCAGGAAACATGAGGGTGCAGATAGCTCTTTAATATCTTGTTTTCATTTCCTTCGGATATAGACAAGAGCAGAATTTCTGGATCATATGGTAGTTCTATTTTTATTTTTTTTGAGGAATTTTCACACTGTTTTCCATAATAGTAGAACTTGTTTGCATTCCCACCAACAGTGCACTAAGGTTCCCTTTTTTCCACATCCTTGCCAACACTTATCTCCTGTTCTTGTGTGAGGTGATATCTCATTGTGGTTTTAATTTACATGTCCCCAATGACTAGAGATGTTGAACATCTTTTCATGGATATCTTGGCCATTTGGAAAAATCTGTTTTTAGTTCCTCTGCCTACTTTTTAGACAGATCATTTTTTATTTTTTAAAAATGAGTTGTATGAATTTTTATTTATTTTAGTTTTTCTTAATCCTCAACCTAGAATATATTTCCCATTGATTTTTGGAGTAAAAGGGAGGGAGAGAGAGAGGGAGAGAGAGAAGAAGAGAAAAAACATTTATGTGAGAGAGAGACACAGATTGGTTGCCTCGCTTGCACTCCCTGAGGGGGTGGGAATTGAACCTGAAACCCTGGTACATGCCCTTGAAGGGAATTGAACTTGTGAGCCTTGTGTGGGAGGGTCAGCACTCACCACTTAGCTACTCTGGCCAGGGCTGTTTGAATTTTTTTATGTATTTTGGACATCAAGCTCTTATCCGATATATGGTTTGCAAATATTTTCTCCCATTTGGTAGATTGTCATTTTTTTGGATTCTTTTGCTGTGATTAAGCTTTTTTTAGTTTGATGTAGTCCCATTTGTGGATTTGCACTTTTGTTGCTTTTGCTTTTGGTGTCATAAACAAAAAAACCATTGCCTAGACTAATTATCAAGGAACTTCTTTACTATGTTTTCTTCTAGGAGTTTCAAAGTATCAGGTCTTTTGTGTAAATCTTTTAAATCCATTTCAAGTTTATTTTTGTGAGTGGTTAAGGGGTCCAGTTTTATTTTTCTGCTGGTAGTTACTCAGTTTTCTCAACATCATTTGTTGAAGAGACTGTTCTTTCCTTATTGGGTGTTTTTGGCTCACTTGTCAATTAATTAACTACAAATGCAGAAGTTTATTTCCTGGCTCTCTATTTTGTTCCAGTAGTCTATGTGTTTGCTTTTATGTCAGTACTATACTGTTTTAATTACTATAGCTTTGTAGTATAGTTTGATATCAAGGTTTGTGTCAACTATGTGTTGAGCAAATCTATTGGCACCATTTTTTCCAACAGCATTTGCTCACTTTGGGTCTCCGTGTCACATTTTGATACTTCTCGTAATATTTCAACTTTTTTTTATTAATGCATTGGTTGTTATCTGTGATCAGTGATCTTTAATGCTACTATTGTAATTATTTTGGTGCTCTATGAACTGTGCGTATGTACAGTGAATTTAATCGATAAATGTGTGTGTTCTAACTGCTCCACCAATCTCCATCCTTGTACCCCCCTTGGACCTTTCTGTTCCTTGAGACACAACAACATTGAAATTAGGCCAATTAATAATCCTACAATGGCTGATAAGTATTTAATGAAAAGAAAGGTCACACATTTCTCACTTTAAGCCAAAATCTAGACATGATTAAGTTAATGAGGAAGGCATGTTGAAAGCTGAGATAAGCTGAAAGCTAGTTCTTTTGTGCTAAACAGCCAAGTTGTGAATATAAAGGAAAAGATCTTGAAGGAAAGTAAAAATGCTACTCCCGTGAACACATTAATGATAAGTGAAATTGCCTTATTGCTGATGTGGAGACTGTTTTAGGAGTCTGGATAGAAGATCAAACCAACCACAACATTCATTTAAGCCAAAGTCTAACCAGAGCAAGGCCTTAACTCTCTTCAATTCTGTTAAATCTGAGAGAGTGAGCAAACTGCAGAAGAAAGGAAGCTGCAGAGGAAGCTACAGAAATTGTTTCATGAGTTGTAAGGAAAGAAGCTGTCTACATAACATAATAGTGCAAGGTGAAGCAGCAACTGCTAATATAGAAGCATCAGCAAATGTCCAGAAGATCTAGCTGATATAATTAATGAAGGTAGCTACATCAGCAACAGATTCTCTTTCTTTTTTTTAAAATCATTTTTTATTTTCAATTAAAGTTGGCATACATTATATTAGTTTCTGGTATACAACTTGGCGAATAGACACTATATAATTTAACTAGAGGCCCGGTGCACAGAAATTTGTGCACTCGGGTGGTGAGGTCCCTCAGCCCAGCTTGTGCCCTCTCACAGTCTGAGACCCCTCAGGGGATGTCCACCTGCTGGTTTAGGCCCACTACCCAAGAGATTGGGCCTAAGCTGGCAGTCAGACATCCCTCTGGCAGCCCAGGAGCCCTCGTTGGATGTCCACCTGCCAGCAGGTAGCAGACCCAAGCTGCAGTTGGACATCCTTAGCGCTGCTGAGGAGGCCGGAGAAGCTCCCACCACCACTGCTGTACTGGCAGCCATCAGCCTGGCTTGTGGCTGAGCAGAACTCCCTCTGTGGGAGCGCACTGACTACCAGGGGGCAGCTCCTGCATTGAGCATCTGCCCCCTGGTGGTCAGTGTATGTTATATCGACCAGTCATTCCCAGTGGTTCTGCTGTTAGGGTCAATTTGCATATTATCCTTTTATTATATAGATTAGAGGCCTGGTTCATGGATGGGAGCCAGCTGGTTTGTCCTGAAGGGTGTCTCAGATAAGGGTGTCTCGGATTAGGGTGGGGGTCCCTCTGGGGTGTCTGGCCAGCATGGGTGAAGAGCTGATGGCTGTTTGCAGGCTGGTCAAGCCCCCCAGCGGGAACCCTCACCCCATGAGTGTGTGGCTAGCTGGTGTAAGGGACTGATGGCTGTTTGGAGGCTGGCCACAGCCTCTTCAGGGTGGGGTGCCCGCTGGGGTGCCTGGCCAGCCTGGGTGAGGTCCTGATGGCAGTTTGTAGGCTGGCTACAGCCTCTTCAGGGTGGGGTGCTTGCTGGGGTGCCTGGCCAGCCTGGGTGAAGGGCTGATGGCTGTTTGCAGGCTGGCCAAGCCCCTCACCGGGAACCCTCACCCTATGAGTGTGTGGCCATCCTGTGTGAGGAGCTGATGGGTGTTTGCAGGCTGGCCACAGCCCCCAGAAACGCAAGCTGCCAGCGAGGCTGGCTGGAAACAAATATCTGGGGTTTATTGATCTTCTATAATTGAAACTTTGTTGCCTTGAGCAGAGGCCACAGCCATCCAGGGCAGTCAGGAAGCTTGGCCTCCTCCATCGCTGGAGCAATTGAGCCTCCTGCTTACTCTAGCTCCATGGCTGCTGGTCGCCATTTTGGTTGGATTAATTTGTATATAGTTGCTCTGATTGGCTGGTGGGCGTGGCTTGGGATGTAGTGGAGTGACACCAATTTACATGTTTCTCTTTTATTAGTGTAGACTAGAGGCCCAGTGCACAAAAATTTGTGCACTTGGCAGGGGCGGGGGGGCATCCCTCAGCCCAGCCTGTGCCTTTTCAGGTCTGGGACCCCTCAGGGGATGTCTACCTGCTGGCTTAGGCCTGCTCCCCGGGTCATTGGGCCTAAGCTGGCAGTCAGACATTCCTCTGGCAGCCTGGGAACCCTTGGGGGATGTCCACTTGTCAGTGGGGAGCAAGTCTAAGCTGTAGTTGGACATCCTTAGCACTGCTGAGGAGGCAAGAAAGGCTCCCACCACCACTGCTGTACTGGAAACCATCAGCCTGGTTTGTGGCTGAGCAGAACTCCCCCTGTGGGAATGCACTGACCATCAGGGATAGCTCCTGCATTGAGCGTCTGCTCCCTGGTGGTCAGTGTGTGTCATAGTGACCAGTCATTCCAGTGGTTCTGCTGTTAGGGTCAATTTGCATATTACCCTTTTATTATATAGGATAGAAGCCTGGTGCGTGGGTTGTGGCCTGCTGGTTTGCCCTGAAGGGTGTCCCGGATCAGGGTGGGGGTCCTACTGGAGTTCCTGGCCAGCCTGGGCGAGGGGCTGATGGCTATTTTCAGATTGGCCACATCCCCTTTAGGGTAGGAGTCCCTGCTGGGGTGCCTGGGTGAGGGATTGATGGCTGTTTGCAGACTGGCCACAGCCCCTTCCTGGTAGGGGGTCCTGCTGGGGTGCCTGTCCAGCCTGGATGAGGGGCTGATGGCTGTTTGCAGGTTGGCCACAGCCCCTTCAGGGTGGGGTGTCCTCCCTGGGGTACCTGGCCAGCCTGTGTGAGGGGCTGAGGGCCGTTTTCAGGCTGGCCAAGCCCCCCAGCAGGGACCCTCACCCATGAGAGTGGGGCCATCCTGGGCATGGGGCTGATGGCTGTTTGCAGGCTGGCCACGGCCCCCAACGACCCAAGCTCCAGCGAAACTGGCTGGAAGCAGGTATCTGGGGTTTATTTATCTTCTATGATTGAAACTTTGTTGTGTTGAGCAGAGGCTACAGCCTGCCTAGGCAGGTAGCTTCCTCAATCGTCGGGGCAATGAAGTCTCTTGTTTGCTCCAGCTCTGTGGTTTCTATAATTGAAACTTTGTTGTCTTGAGCAGAGGCCATAGCCAGCCTAGGCAGGCAGCTTCCTCCATTGCCAGGGCAAGGAAGCCTCCTTTTTATTCTAGCTCCATGGCTGCTGGCCGCCATCTTGGTTGGGTTAATTTGCCTATAGTCACTCTGATTGGCTGTTGGGCGTGGCTTGGAATGTAGCGGAATGATGCAATTAGCATATTACTCTTCTATTAGATTAGAGACGTGATCGATAAATCTTGTACCCATCTGACACCATACATAGTTATTAGACTATTATTGGTCATATTTCCTATGCTATACTTTACATCCCCATGACTATTCTGTAACAACCAATTTGTACTTCTTAATACCTTCACCTCTTTCACCTATCCCACCCCTCTCCCATCTAGCAATCATAAAAACGTTCTCTGTATCTATGATTCTGTTTCTGTTCTGCTTGTTTATTTTGTTTCTTTAGATTCAATTTTTAATAGATATGTATTTATTACCATTTTATTGTTCATATTTTTTATTTTATTCTTCTTAAAGAAGACCCTTTAACTTTTCATGTAGTAGACCCTTTAACTTTTCATGTAGAAGGCCCTTTAACTTTTTTAGTTTGGTGGTGATGAACTCCTTTAGCTTTTTCTTGTCTGGGAAGCTTTTTATTTGTCTTTCAATTCTAAGTGATGGCTTTGCTGGGTAGAGTAATAATGGTTGTAGATCCTTGGTTTTCATTACTTTGAATATTTCTTGCCAATCCCTTCTGGCCTGAAAAGTTTCTATTGAGAAATCTCTTGATAGTCTTATGAAGCTCCCTTATAAATAACTGTTTCTCTTGCTGCTTTTAAGATTCTCTTTGTCTTTTGTTTTTTAATCCTCACCTGAGGAGTAAGGATATTTTCCCATTGATTTTTAGAGAGTGGATGGGAGGAGGAAGGGGGAGAGAAAGAGAGAGAAACATTAATGTAAAAGAGACACATCAATTGGTTGCCTCTTGCTCATACCCCAGCTGGGGCCAGGTATGTGCCCTTAACCAAGAATTAAACCTGCAAGCAACCTTTTGGTCTGGGGCCAATGCTCTGTCCATTGAGAAACTGGCCAGGGCTATCTAATCTTTTGCCTTTTAATTATGATTTGTCTTGCTGTGGGCCTCTTTGGGTTCATCTAGTTTGGGACTTTCTGTACTTCCTTAACTTGTATGTCTATTTCCTTCACTAGGTTAGGGGAGTTTTCTGTCATTATTTTTTCAAATAGGTTTTCAATTTCTTGTTTCTCTCATCTCCTTCTGGCACCCCATGATGTGAATAATGGTACGCTTGAAGTTGTCCCAGGGGCTCCTTACACTATGCACATTTTTTAAAATTCCTTTTTCTTTTTGCTGTTCTGATTAGGTATTTTTTGCTTTCTTATATTTCAAATTACTGGCTTGATTCTCAGCTTCATCTACCTTATATTGATTCCCTGTGAATTATTCTGCATTTCAATTAGTGTATACTTTATTAATGACTAGTACTTTTTTTGTGCTATAGAGGTTCTCACTAAGTTCATTGAACATCCTAATAACCAGTGTTATGAACTCTGCATTGAATAGATTGCTTGTATCCATTTTGCTTAGTTTTTTTTTGGAGTTTTTTTTGTTCTTTCATTTGGAACATGTTTCTTTGTCTCCTCATTTTGGCAGCCTCCCTGTGTTTGTTTCTATGTATTAGGCATAGCTGCTACATCTCCCAGGCTTGGTAGAGTGGCCTATATACTAGGAGTCCTATAGGGTCTAATGGCATAGTCTCCTTTATCATCTAAGCTGGGTACTCAAGGTGTGCTGCCTCTTCCCTGTGTGGGCTGTGTGTACTCTTTTCTTGTAGTGGGGCTGTTAGCATATCATAGGAAGGGTTTACTCAGGCCTATCAGTTGTAAGGACTGGCTGTGACCTCTGACCACTGATCTCTGACCACCATGAAGGATCAGCTGTGAAGGGAGGATCAGCCCATTACCCAGAGCAGGACTTATTTTAGCAAGGTTCTGGTGCCTGCTGAGTCCACTCCTTGAGTGTATCACTTTTAAAGGTGGTTGGGTGGTGGTACTTTGACATTATCTGAAGCTTTCTACTGGGTGCACTGGCTCTGGAGCCTCCTGAGAGTTGCAAGCCAAGGTCAGCCACCACCTGTGTTCTGCCTAAGCTACAAAGAAATCTGCAGATGACTGCCTCTTTTGCTGGGCTTGAAGGTTCCTAGCATGAACCAAAGCTGGTTGCTGCTAATGCTGGGCCTGAGAGACGTATGGGGCTCACTGAGACCAGATGCTGCTTGTGTGAGAGATTTTGGGAAAATCTGAAGCATGTAATACTGTCAACAATAAAAACATACATATTAAAAAATAATCTGAGCATAAGCAAGACAGGTCATTTTTATGTAAAAGCCACTGTAAACAGCTTAGGTGGGCCTGGAAATTTCGGGGGGTGAGGCTGTGGGGCATCAGGGAAACACCAGAGTGGGGCAAACAGTGTGAGCCAGGTTGATGAAGCCTCAGATGTTGTGCCTTCGTGCTGGCTCTGTGAGGAAACATCTCTTCAAAGGAACAATGGCCCCTGCCAACATTTCTATGTAGGAGAAAGCTGGCTCTCCAATTCTCTCCCTGATGCCAAGCAATTCATTTCCTTTGCTGCTCTTGCCTGGATTGGAACTCAGAGGGAGTGAATCTGACTGAGTCTATATGTGGACACTTTAAGAGGAACTGCCTGGGACTCTAGCAGCCCTCCATCTCCCTCAATCTCTGCTGTTTTTTATAGCCAGAAGTTATGGGAACTTATCTTTCTGGCACTGGAACACTGAGCTGTGGGCCCGGGACCCGTTTTTTTCTCAGAGAGGACCTCCACAGCTGAGATATCTCTCCTGATTTTTATTCGCCACATGTGGGTGTGGGACTAGCCCTTTCTGTATTCTGTCCCTCCTTCTGTCTCAGTGTGTCTTCTTTAATTCCTTAGCTGTAGGACTTCCATTCAACCTTGATTTCAGAGGGTTCTGAATGATGGTTGTTCTGTAGTTTAATTGTAATTTTTAAAAAATATTTTTTTATTGGTTTTAGAAAGGAAGGGAGAGAGAGAGAGAGAGGTAGGAACATCAATGATGAATCATTGATTGGCTGCCTCCATCACATGCCCCCTTACTGGGGATCAAGCCCACAACCCCAGGCATGTGCCCTCACCAGGAGTCTCCTGGTTCAAGGGTTGACATTCAACCACTGACTCACTTTAGCTGGGCAGTTTTGTTGTAATTTTGTGTAATTTTGTTGTAAATTTTGTGTTTACCTACTTTGCCATCTTGACCGGAATTCCCAACTCAGATTTTCAGTGTGGATGTAATAGCCTCATTGGAAAAAAAAATCATATAAGACTTCCATAACTAGAGAGGAAAAGTTAATGTCTGGTTTCAAAGCTTCAAAAGACAGGCAGACTCTTCAGTTAGGAGCTAATGCATCTGGTGACTTTAAGTTGAAGCCAGTGCTCATTTGCCATCCTGACAATCCTGGGATCCTTAAGAATTACGCTAAATTTATTCTGCCTCTGCTCTATAAATGGAAGAGCAGAGCACAGCTGTTTGTAATATGGTTTACTGAATATTTTAAGCCCACTATTGAGACCTACTTCTCAGAAAAAAAATTATTTTAAAACATTACTGCTCATTGACAATGTACCTGTTCATTCTAGAGCTCTGATAGAGATGTACAATGCGAGTAATGTAGTTTTAAAGCCTGCCAACACAGCATTCCTTCTGTCCATGATCAAGGAGTAGATTTGACTTTAAAGTCTTATTACTTAAAAAAATACATTTTGTAAGGCTGTAGCTGGCATTGGGTCTTATGGGTCTGAGCCTAGTAAATTGAAAACCTTGTGGAAAGGATTCACCATTTTAGATGCATTAAGACTATTTGTGATTCATGAGAACAGGTCAAGATAACAACATTAGCAGGAGTTTGGACGAACTTTGTTTCCAACCATCATGGGTGACTTTGAGAGGTTCCAGACTTCAGTGGAGGAAGTAACTGCAGATGTAGAAATAGCAAGAGAACTAGAATTAGAAGTGTGCCTTAAGATGTGACTAAATTGCTGCAATTTCATGCTAAAACTTTAATGGATGGGGAGTTGCTTCTTAAGGATGAGCAAAGAGAGTGGTTTCTTGAGATGGAAACTACTGGTGAAGATGCTATGAAGATTGTTGAAATGATAACAAAGGATTTGGAATATTACACAAATTTAGTTGATTAATCAGCAGCAGAGCCTGAATGGATTGCCTGTGGGTAAAATGCCATCAAACAGCATTATATGCTACAGAAAAATTGTTCATGAAAGGAAGAGTCAAAGTGGTAAACTTCATTGTCTTATTTTAAGATACTTCACTCCCACCGCAGCCTTCAGCAACCACCACCTTCATCTGTCAGCAGCCATCAGTATCAAGGGAAGAGCTTCCACCAGCAAAAAGATTATGACTCTCTGAAGGTTCAGATGATGGTTGGCATGTTTTAGCAATAAAGTATTTCTTAATTAAAATGTGTTATGTACATAGTTTTTTAGATATAATGCCATTGTATACTTAATAGACTACCGTAAGTATAAACATAACTTTCAAATGCACTGGAAAACCAAAATTCATGTGGCTTGCTTAATTGAGGTATTTACTTCATTGCGGTGGTCTGGAATCAAACCTGCGATATCTCTGGGATATGCCTTCAAGGAATGATAATCAATAAATTAGTAAGAAAAAAAATCAGACAACCTGATTGAAAAAGAATGGACTAAAGACTAGGATAGCTCCTCTACAAAAGAAGACATTCACATGGACAATAAGCATGTTGTTGGAAAGGTGCTCAACATCCATGATTAATCTGGAAAGGCAAAGTAATGTCACAGTGAGATACCATTACCCTCCCTCCACAATGGCTAAGATGGAGCAGGTGGCACTCAGACATTGTTGATGGGAGTGTAAACTGGCATCACCACTTAGGAAAACTGGCTGTATATATGAAATCTAATCTTCCATGTATCCTCTGATTCAGCAATTCCAGTCCTTGGTACGTACCCCCCAAAAATGAATGTTTGTGTATCCAAATATTCATAGATGCTTTAATAATAACCTCAAACAGAAAACAATTGAAGTGTCTTTTAACGGTCGACTAGGTAAGTTGTAGTATTCTTAGTACTACACAGCAATGAAGAAAGATCAACTAATACTATCTGCAGACACATGGATGAATTTCATAGGAAATGTTGAAAGCAAGCAAGCAAACATAGAGTAGTACTATAGAATTACACTTATATGAAACTAGAATAGGAATACCTAATCTGTGATAACAAGGCCAATATAGTGATTATCTTAGGGGCTGATAATTCACTAAGAGGGGCCATGAAAAGCCTTCTGGGATTTGGGAAATTTCCCATTTTGATCTACTTATGGTTACATGGTACGTACTTTTATTAATTTGTACTTAATATATGTGCATTTTATTGCATATATGTTGTATTTCATTAAAAAATAGAAAAGGAGATTGGGGGCTGGGTGAAAAAGGTGAGGGGATGAGCAAAACAAACAACTCATAAACACAGACAACAGTATGGTGATTACAAGAAGGAAAAGAGGGTGAACAGAGGTAGAAGAGGGTAAAGGGGGAATAAATGGTGGTGAAAGGAGGCTTGCCTTAGGGTAGTGAACACACAATACAATATACAGATGATGTAAGAAAAAAATGTTTTTAATTCTATGAAATATCTCCATTTACAGAAGAAGTATTTTTTAAGGCTATAGCTGGCATTGATTGTGACTCTTCTTATGGATCTGAGCCTAGTAAATTGTAGATGATACGTAATATGCTTGTATAATAGGTAATTGGTGCCCTGAGAGTAAAAAGTCACCTGGTCTTAGGGTTCTAAATCTAATGCTGACTCCAGGTCTCAATGTTTTTTCTCTGTGAAAGTAGGAATAGTGTTTACAACATTTTTTTAAAATTGATTTTTTAGAGAGGAAGGGAAGGAGAAGTGAAGATATTTTTCCTATAGATTTTTAGAGTGGAAGGAAGGGAGGAAGGGGAGAAAGAGAGAGGGAGGGAGGAAGAGTGAGAGAAAGAGAGAAAGAAAAAAACATCGATTGGATTGGTTGCCTCCCGCTTGGTCACCAGGGGTCGAGGATTGAACCTGCAACTAAGGTATGTGCCCTTGACCAGGAATCAAACTCTCAACCCTTTAATTTGAGGCTGATGCTCTAACTACTGAGTTAAACTGGCCAGGCAAGGATCTATTCTTTTTTTTTTATTTTTTAAATTTATCTTTATTGTTCAGATTATTACAGTTGTTCCTCTTTTTTCCTCCTTAGCTCCCCTCCTCCCAGTTCCCACCCCACCTTCTGTCCTTGCCCCCCCACTGTCCTCATCCATAGGTGTACGATTATTGTCCATTCTCTTCACGCACCCCAAAACCCTTAACCCCCGAAAATTGTCAGTCCACTTCCTTTCTATGCCTCTGATTCTATTCTGTTTGTCAGTTTATTCTGTTCATCAGATTTTTTATTCACTTGATTCTTAGATTCACTTGTTGATAGATACATATTTGTTGTTCATAATTTTTACTTTCCTTTTTCTTCTTCCTCTTCTCAAAGGATATCTTTCAGCATTTCATATAATACTGGTTGGGTGGTGATGAACTCTTTTAGCTTTTTCTTATCTGTGAAGCTTTTTGTCTGACCCTCAATTCTGAATGATAGCTTTGCTGGGTAAAGTAATTTTGGCTGTAGGTTCTTGCTCTTCATCACTTTGAATATTTCTTGCCACTCCCTTCTGGCCTGCAAAGTTGAGAAATCAGCTGACAGTCATATGGGTGCCCCCTTGTAGGTAACTAACTGCTTTTCTCTTGCAGCTTTTAAGATTCTCTCCTTGTCTTTTGCTTTTGGCATTTTAATTATGATATGTCTTGGTATGGTCCTCCTTCGGTTCCTTTTGTTTGGGGTTCTCTGCGCTTCCTGGACTTGGAAGTCTATTTTTTTCACCAGGTAGGGGAAGTTTTCTGTCATTATTTCTTCAAATAGTTTTTCAGTATCTTGCTCTTTCTCTTCTGGCACCCCTATAATTCTGATGTTGGTGCACTTGAAGTTGTCCCAGAGACTCCTTACACTATCTTCATACTTTTTGATCCTTTTTCCTTTTTCTTTTTTTCTTTTTTCTTTTGGCTTTTCCGGCTGGGTGGGTTTTGCTTCTTCATATTTCATATCTTTGACTTGCTTCTTGCGATCCTCTCGTCTGCTGTTGGATCTCTGTATAATATTCTTTATTTCAGTCAGTGTATGCTTAATTTCTAGTTGGTCCTTTATTCTATCCTTGAGGGTCTCATTAGATTTATTGAGGGTCTCACTAAATTTATCGGCAGTCTCTAGAAAATTCTTGAAAAACCTAATAAGTGTGGTTTTGAACTCTATTATCTTATCATTTTTTTTCCTTCATTTCTGTCATTTGTGACCTGTTTCTTTGTCTCCACATTTTGGCTGCTTCCCTTTCTGAGTTAGGTGATCACTGAGATGAAGTCATCTTCACAAAGGTCCATTTAGCTTTGACTTCTGGAATTCTGGTGGGGTGTTGCTATGAGACAGCTCTATTTCTGTAGCACAGTCTTCTGGAGATTTGTCAGGTGGTGGCAATAGGTTCAACTGAGGCTGGGTTCTCTGAGCCCACATCACTTCAACATGCCTGAAACTTTGTAGCAACCCTATAATTTCATTTTTAGGTGCTCAGATGTCTTAATTCATGTTATAGTATAATACTATTTCAGTTTTATTAACTTCTCAATAGATAATACGAACAATTAAAATGTATGTAAGGTATAAGGAATCACAATACAGTAGCATCTATACACCCCCTATGGCATTTAAGGTAAAGGGCTTTGCTGTTATACCTTTGAAGTCCCCCTATGGTTCTTCTGCATCCTATTTCTTCCCTCCCATTGCACAGTTGGACACATCGTGAATTTGGGGTTTATCATTTCCTTGCCTTTCTTTATACTTTAATATGAACATTTGTATCCCCAAACAGCATCCTGTTTTACTTGGAATTACACTGCGTGTTCTTTGAACCTACGTTTTCACTCAGTGTGATGGTCCTGAGATTCATACTTTGTTATTGCGTGTAGTTGTAATCCATGTTTGTGTGAACATGCAGAAATTTATGTTTCTGTTCTGATACTGGACATTTGGGTTGTTTCCAGGTGCTTGTCATTACACGCAATGCTGATAAGAACATCTACATATAATGTTGACATTTAAATGTACAGCTTAAAAAGAGGAAGTACTGGATTTTGGAGGAAATCAGGCTTTTGATAGAATAGAGCATATTTCTTTCTATTCCTGTAAGGAAATGCCCTCAAGTAGGAGAACTAGGCACAGTGTAGACAATCTAGTCTTTTTTTCTACAGATTTATTCTCTATATTTGAAATAGTGTAAGCTGGTACAGTGTCAGTCTTTGACCATTCAGGCAAAGATGATGTTCTATAACCATACTAAAGTCTCTTTAAAAAGAAACCAGTAAAAGAGACTTTGAGACTTAGGTGTTACACAGCCTGGAAGCTGTCACTAAGTCCTTAATTTGAAGCATGACATTGTGCAGTGGTGTGTTCCTGGAGGGGGAAGTACAGAACAGAATCAAGGATGTCCTTTGGGAAGCTGACAGAGTCTGTTACAAATGTAACATCCAGCTGCAGTGAGCTGGAACTGAGGACTCACTGGACACAGGCCCACTTTCTGTGAGACAGGGGACTGGCCACAAATGGCACATGTGGCTTCTTGAGCAGTTTCACTCAGACTGTGTATGAGCCCATGAGAGTATTGAATGGCAGGGCAGGTCAGCAGCTGCAAACCCTGGGCATGCAGCTTGTGCACTGGCTTTTAAATAACTTTGACAACACAGCCTCCCTGAGCCTGTGGTGGGTGTACCCTAATAGAGCACGCCAAGGGGGAACATGGTCTGGAGAGAGGGTGGCCATGCTTCAGGATCCACTACCATCACCTGTGAGAGAGGGTGCAGCCATGTGGCCAGGCTTTAGGCTGGCTGTGTGTCTGAAGAGCAGGACCATAAACAATGAGACTGTTTAACAGAGGTCCAATTGCTGACAGGACAAATTTGCCACGTGTTCTGTGTGGAGGAGATGGTTTCCTCATTGTCTGTGGCCAAATCCATGAATTGGGTTCTGGAAAGGTATTCATACATTTGCAAATATCTATAAACTAGAGGCCCGCTGCATGAAATTTGTGCACGGGTAGGGTCTAATCAGGGCTGATCAGGGCCTTCCTTCCCCCAGCTGCTGGCTGCTGGTGAGGGCCTTCCTTCATTATGTGCTTCTCCCCTGGTGGTTAGCACATGTCATAGCAAGTGGTTGAACTCTTGGTTGAAATCCCAAGGGGATAATTTACATATTAGCCTTTTATTATATAGGATAATCTGCCCCTCATTAAAACAAACTTCAGTTAGGAAACAGTGGTCACAATGAAATACTAAGAATAGAGCAGTGGTCCCAGCCTGTTGATTTAGTTGGTTAGAGCATTGTCCCATATACCATGAAGGTTGTGAGTTTGATTCCTGGTCAGAGCATATATCTAGGTTGCAGGTTTGAGCTCCGGTTGGGGGGCATTTGGGAGGCAAACAATCAATGTTTCTCATCCCTCCCTCCCTCCCTTCCTTCCTCCCTCCCTCCCCCCTTTCTCTCCCTCTCCCCTTCTCTCACTAAAATCATTAAATAAATCCCTGGGTGAGAGTTTAAATAAATAAGTAAAAAATAGAGCAATGTAACATTTTTAGTTTTCTGTTTTTACCAGTCTCATCACATTTTCCTTTTATTGGCAGAACTAGAAGCCCAGTGCATGAATTTGTGCACAGGTAGGGTCCGGCTCTTCCTCCCCAATTGGGGCAATTGGACAGGGACGGCTGGGAGGAGGGGCTGTCTAACTCCTGCTCGAACTCTCAATCAAGGGGATAATTTGCTTATTAGCAAATATAGGATGCTTACAAGACTAATAATGTACTAGAACCAATAATATAGAATACCTTAAATTTGAAAATGTCTTATAACCAACAGGAGTATACCATTTTCCAGTTCCTTCTCTATGGATTTCTTTCACATGATTGTATATTCATCTTTGTCTCTGCCAAGGGTCTAGCACAGCAGAGGCCAATTGCCTCCTCATGGGTGTTCAATATGCTATCATTTGACTGAACTCTAGGGCTTCAGCTGTCAGTTTCCACCAGCCTCTCACTCCTTATCAGGTTCATGTAGTTATCTGATTCCAACAAGTTGAAGATACTCTGTTAGATAGATATGCAAGATGTTGTCATCTCTCTTACCTTCTTTTTTCTTTTTCTTGCCTGGAGTTTGCCACCTTCCTGGCTTTTCATCCATTTTCCTGTTTTGCTGGGTTCATTGAGTTATATACACATACAAGTGCCACTTTTTCTGAATCCAGGAAAAGATGGTCCACAATGAGTTAGATAAATTAAAAACATGAAGTTGGAAAGGGAATAATAATAGATATAGTATATTAGTGAAAAAGGAATACACATATGGAATCTGAAGGACTACACCAGTACAGGCAGAACTGTAGATAGAAAAGGTAGGGAAATAGAGGCAGAAACAATACAAAGAAGAAGTAAGGTATTTTACACATAATGATAGAGTCCCCACAACACCCAGAGAGAGGTAGTAAATTCTGTCCTGAGTAGTGTCAACATTTTTCTATTTGAAGAAGACATGTTTCACAAATTTGTTTCATATTATGTAAAACAAAATATACCACTTTGTCTGCATTGTTATATTTATACAGCTATCAAAATTCTTTTCTTAAAAAATGAAGTGTAATTGACATTAACTTATATTGGCTTCAGGTATATAACAATGATTCAGTAGTTATATTGCAAAATGATCACAGTAAGTTTCGTTAACATCCATCACATTCATAGTTATCAAAATTCTTGATTCACATTTGGGGACCTGTATAATCTGAAGGATCCTGTGATTTTTGACCCTCCAAAAGTGTGAATAATATTTAAAAAATATAAATTACTTTGTTTATGAGATTTGATTGTTGAGTCTTGCCATTTGTAATTTATGAATGAAATGTTGGATTTTCCAATACAGAATCAAAGAAAATCATTTTGTTGTAAAAAAATAAATTAGTAGCCCAGCCAGCGTATCTCAGTGGTTGAGCATTGACTTATGAACCAGGAGGTCATGGTTTTATTCCTGGTCTGGGTACATGCCCACGTTGTGGGCTCGATGTGGGGGCCATGCAGGTAACAGCCAATCAATGATTCACTCACATCATTGATGTTTCTGTCTCACTCTCTCCTTTTCTCTCTGAAATCAATAAAAGTATATTTTAAAAAATAAATAAATTAGTAAACTGCAAATAGGCACATTTTGAATTCTTGTCCTTTCACTTTTTATTCTGTGTTTTGTTTTTTTTTGTAAGTTATTTATTCTTGGTTTAGGACAGTAATGAATAAAGTAATGGATTTTCCATTACACTATTAAGATTATTAGATGGGAATAGTCTGTATTGCCATTTATTGGTGATTGATAGTTACTTTGGACAAAATAGTTGCTGCTATATATTTTATATGTATTTAATAATTGTATCAATCGGTGTATTTTAAAGAAAAATATTTTTAGAAACTAACCTAATTAATGTGGCCATGGATTGACAAACAGGAGAAAATTGGAGATTTTGGCCTTCTTGATTTAGTAGTTTTATTGACTAAAGTAGTACTGAAATACTTTTGCCTTTGATTAATTTTTATTTTACTTTATTTTTTTGTCAGAGCTCCACCTCAGATAAGGCGTCCCAATCGAGAAGTAAAACCTCTGAGGAAAGAAATGCCAGGAGCAGGAGCCCGGGGACCTGTAGGTCGAGCACATCCTATATCGAAGAGTGAGAAGCCCTCTACAAGTAGGGATAAGGATTGTAGAGCAAGAGGGAGAGATGACAAGGCAAGGCTATCTCTTTGGAACTCACTCACTTGAAGCCCATGACTTTTGGTGCATAGTATAATTTTTGTTAGTTTTTTTCAGAGTACTGTGGTTTTGATAAGAAGAGATTAAAAAATGAGTAAATTAAAAACCTAAATGGCCTTTGTACTTCAAAGGCTATTCTCCAATGTCAGTAACCTCAGAGGTATATTTAACACATACACACACACACACACACATTAAGGAAAATGGGTCTTTTGTGGAAATATTCAAAATAAAGTTTAAAAATTTAAAAAGTATATTTAAACAATTATTCTGAATTAAAATGAAGAATAAATAAAAGCAATTGTAGGGAACAGACTTACGGGGAAGGAAATGTATATACAGGGTGTAGCAAAAGTAGGTTTACAGTTGCTCATTTGGAAAATAATACAATAATTGATAAATAATAACACAAGAATAAACTTTTCTGTACTTACAACTGTAAAGCTACTTTTGCCCTACCTGTATTCACAGAATAAGATGATGGGTATAATTTACTACAGCTAAAAATAAAAAAAATAAAATTTAACTGCAAATTTGTTTTAAATGAGAAAATTCCCTTGATTACAGTTCACTGTATACACTTACTTTATCTGGAAAATTGATCAGTGAGTAAACATAGTACTGGGTGGAAATTCTGTATTGCCCTTAAAATGGACTTCAGAAAATGGGTTGAAGATAACCCTGCAGAGTAAGGACCAATCCAGGAGGACCTATCTCTTAGCCTTAATTTAAATAAAAAGACAAAAATAAATCTTGAATGATAGTATTGCCCACTTTCTTTAAAAAATTCACCTTTATTATTGAGAGTATTACAGATGTTCCCCCTTTTCTCTCCCTTAATGACCCCCTCAACCCAGATTCTGCCCTGCCCCAGGCCTTCACCACCCCATTGTCTGTGTCTGTGGGTATGTGCATATAAGTTTTTTGGTAATCTCTTCTTGGTCCCCCTTCTTCCTTCCCCCTGAGATTGGTCAGACTGTTCCATATTTCCGTGGTTCTATTTTATTCATCAGTTTATTTTGTTCATTAGATTCCTTGTTTGTTTATTTTGATTTTTAGATTCAATTATTGATAGGTATGTATTTATTGCCATTTTTAATATATTTTTTATTCTTTAAAATAATTTTGTTTGTTAATTCTCACCATTGAGTTTTTTAGAGAGAATGGAAGGGAGTGGGAGAGATAGTGAAAGAGACTAGTTGCCTCCCACAAGGGCCCAACAGGGCTGGGAATTGAGCCTGCAACCAAGATATGTGCCCTTGACCAGAATTGAATCTGTTACCTTCAGTCCTTTGGCTGGAACTCTTAATCACTAAGCAAACCAGCTAGGCCTCTTCTTCTTTTCTTCTTAAAAAAGACCCTTCAACATTTCATGTAATATTGGTTTGGTGGTGATGAACTCCCTTAGCTTTTTCTTGTCTGGAAAGCTCTTTATTTGACATTCAATTATAAATGATAATTTTGCTGGGTAGCATAACCTTGGTTGTAGGTCCTTGCTTTTCATCACTGAACAGTTCTTGTCACTCCCTTTTGCCTGCAAATTTTCTGTTGAGAAATCAGCTGACAGTATGGGTGCTCCCTAGTAGGTTACTAACTGCATTTCTATTGCTGCATTTAACACTTCGTAATCGGGCATTTTCCCGCCAAATAGCATGCTTCACTGTGTGGTAGCGTTTGAAACACTTTCCTTTGTGCAGGGGAACATTACAAAACTTGCACATGTACCGCATTTCACTGCGTAGTTTATGAGTGGCACACACATGACAATGACGTAAAACATTTTTATTTTGCCGGTTCCAACTAGAGGTTCCAATGTATGTTTCCTCATGTCCATTGACAGTCTCCCTGGTGGATCCGATTTTACTTGTTTCCCGCAAAAAATGTGTTAAGATTCTCTCTTTGTCTTTAACCTTTGTCATTTTTTTTTAATTTATTTTTTTTTACATTTTTTTAAATTACATAGAGCTTTACAAAGATTAGTACATATATCTCTTTTTCCCCCTGCCCTTCCCCCAGCCTCCCCTATCCCCCAGTGTTTTGTGTCCATTGGTTATGCTTAAATGCACACACAAAAGTCCCTTGGCTGATCTGTTACCCCCCCCCCCAACATCCCTGTCCTTGTTGCTGTAATTTGACAGTCTGTTTGATG
>PVJC01006485.1:0-54779 GCA_004026665.1 Murina feae
TAGGAATTTCTTGAAAAACCTAATAACCGTGGTTTTGAACTCTATATCCTGTCGTTTTCTTTCCTCCTTCTCCATCCTCTGCGACCGGTTTCGTCTCATGTTGGCTTCTTCACTTTCTGATTTAGGCGATCACTGTGAGGGATTAACCTCTAAGCCACTTGGTTACGAGAGTCAGCTGTGTCTACAGTGGGAGAACTTCGGTACTCTCTTTTTAGAGAGTGGAAGGGAGGGAGGAGTGGGGAGAGAGAGAGAAACATGGATGTGAGAAACACACTGATCGGCTACCTCCTGCATGCTCCTCAACCAGACTGGGGACTAAGCCTGTAACTGAGGTACGTGTCCCTGACCAGGAATTGAACCCACAACACACTGTGCCATGCCAGCATGGCCAAGGTTGAATCTGAGGAGGGGCAGGGAAGGATTGAATAAAAGACAGACAAGAGAATACAGCTGGGGCCTGGTGGATCTCCCTTGCCTGGATGAGGAACAAAAGACCAAGCCTACAAGCCAATGCTTTATTTTATAGTTTGATCAAAACAAGGGTAGATTAACATGTATACAAATGTTTTTGTTTTGGCAACACTTGCTGCACTTCCCACAGCCCATTAGCTATTTAGGAAGGAATTAGGGAGGGCTACAAGGTCAGGCTTAATTATGCCAGGAGAGAGCTCTGCCCTCCAGACTGGGACTTGTTTGTGGCCCTGCCACAGGTCAGCCCAAGGCTTGACCCTGAAGCCACTCCCTACATCTAACCACTGAGAAAAACTGACCAGGGCAATGATGCTCTCCTTTTTTTTTTTTTTTAAATCATTTTAATCTTCACGAGAGGATATTTTTCCATTGATTTTTAGAGAGAATGGAGGAGAGATAGAAAGACAGAGAGAGATACAATGTGAGAGAAACACATCAATTGGTTGCCTCCGGCAAGCAACCCAACCAGGGCCTGGGCTGGGAAGGGATCTGCAACCGAGGTATGTGCCCTTGACCAGAATCCAACCCAGGTCCCTTTGGTCCACAGGCTGCTGCTCTATTCACTGAGCCAAACCGGCTAGGGCTATGATGCTCTTCTTTTAAAGACGGAGGCCATTTTCCCCAGAAACCACCCTTCCCCAGACTTCCCTTCTTATCTCATTGGCCTGAACTGTTGCTGCAAGAGAGGCAGGAAAAGCAATTGTTTTCAAATGGAAATGGGAAAATGTGACTGTCTTAAATTAATCTTGCTTTATCCCCAAGGCTGAGGGATGGGCCCATCTAGTCTAGATATAATAAAAGGGTAATATGCAAATTGACCCTAACAGCAGAACCACTGGGAATGACTGGTCACCATGACACACACTGACCACCAGGGGGCAGACGCTCAATGCAGGAGCTGCCCCTTGGTGGTCAGTGCTCTTCCATAGGGGGAGCTCTGCTCAGCCACAAGCCAGGCTAACGGCTGCCAACACAGCTATGGTGGTGGGAGCCTCTCCTGACTCCTCAGCAGTGCTAAGGATGTCCGACTGCAGCTTAGGCCTGCTCCCCACTGGCAAGTGGACATCCCTCGAGGACTCTCGGGCTGCCAGAGGGATGTCTGACTGCCAGTGTAGGCCCGATCCCCTGGGGAACAGGCCTAAACCAGCAGGTGGACATCCTCTGAGGGGTCCCAGATTACCAGAGGATGCAGGCCGGGCTGAGGGGATTCCCTCCCACCCCCGAGTTCACAAATTTTTGTGCACAGAACCTCTAATCTAGTTATAAAAATCAAGGTTCTGTCTGCAAGAAAGGAGAAAATGCTTTGGGGGGGGGGCAAAGGGGGGAGACAGTAAGTAATGAACTGTATGTGCCATACTGAGTCAAAGGACATATGCAATTAAAATCTGGACAGAAATTGCTAAGTAGGCAGGGCTTTTTTTAAATTAAATTTTTTTATTTTATTGATTTTTTACAGAGAGGAAGGGAGAGGGATAGAGAGTTAGAAACATTGATGAGAGAGAAACATCAATCAGCTGCCTCTTGCACACCCCGTACTGGGGATGTGCCCACAACCAAGGTACATGCCCTTGACCGGAATCGAACCTGGGACCCTTCAGTCCGCAGGCCGATGCTCTAGCCACTGAGCCAAACCGGTTAGGACTAGGCAGGGCTTAAAAAAAAAAAGTATATATACATATATTTCATTGATTTTAGAGAGGAAGGAAGAAGGAGAGAGAGATAGAGACAACAGTGATGAGAGGGAATCATTGATCAGCTGCTTCTTGCATGCCCCCTATTGGGGATCGAGCCACAACCCAGGCATGTGCCCTGACCTGGAATCAAACCATGACCTCCTAGTTCACAGGTGAATGCTCAACCACTGAGCCATGCCAGCTGGGCAGCAAGCAGGGCTTTTATAACAAGGAGGGAAAAGGATAACAGTGCTTACCTTGGATATTGCAGAAATGCTTTAAGGGAAAAGGTGAAGTGCAACTACAATTTTTTTTTTATCACTTATGACTTTTTGTGCCCCCTTTCCTGACTCTGTTTTCACACTTGAGAGCGAAATTCCGGTTTCTACTGGGTTTAGAAATTCGTCTCTTTGAGTAGAGTAGACATATGTCAGTGGTGTCTGGCCTGAGTACTCAGTGGCCATGCTAGGGGCACCTATGGCTCCAGGCTCATGTTGCAGGGAACTGGGAAGCGCTGGTGTCAGTGTGATTAGCTGCAGGACACTTTGACAGATTTCCTCTTGACCACTATTCTGTTTATCATTTTATTGTTTATTAAAAAAATAAAACAAATACATGCACATAGTGAAAAAATATCAGTAAAGAAGAGTTTTCAATGAAAATATAGCAGTCTGGGGATCTAAAAATAATGTAGGATTATTTTCTGCTAAGGTGGGGAGCCCCAAGCAGCTCAAGCTGAGCACCAGCAAAAGAGTCCTTTCTAGATCTTTCCTTTTTATCTGGGGCAGCCCATCTTTGTTCACGTTGAAGGTGCAGACCTGCTTACAGGCAGCAATGTCAGGAGAGAGAGAGGGAGAGAGAGGTCGCTGAAGGGCTGAACTAGAATTTGGAATTTTGTTGGAGGCAGAGGTTAAGGGTTGATAAGGGTGAGGGTGTTCAGTGAGGGCTCAAGACCTATTTGAAGTGGTGAGGGACTCAGATTCCCACCCCACCCCTACCCCTACCTCCTGGAGTTTTGAGTGGATTCTTCGCTGGGTGCTTTTATTCTCAGAGCCACCAGAGGGCAGCAGAAGTCTAAATCATAGACCATTTCTGGGCAAGAGAAACGGGGATAGGAGGTAGTGGTGGGTTGAGGGGGAACCAACATATTTTAGAAGCCTAGTTACATACTGATCACTGAGTTCCTCCCAGCTTTTCCAAGCCACTTGGAGCACTTTAAGAAAACATGGTGTAGCTGGGTCTATACTCCAGATGCCTGCTGAATTGCATTAATAAATTAGGACCTGACATTATGCCATCCCTTTTCATACGATGTGGAATGCTTCTGCTGTTTTGCTAACATTTATTTTGGGGACATTATCCATCATGTTGTATCAATGTATCTTGTACAAAACCACAGAGAAAATGCTTTGTGGGGCTCAAGGTCAGGAAAAAGTTTCTCTCTCATGATGAGCAATATGAGAATGGGCAGGGCAATCACTTCCTGGGTATCACTAATGTTGCCAGGCCTGTGACAGGTGCTTTCTGGAGCCAATGTTTTTATTTTTGCCTTGGCTACCAGGAAACCAAGAGCTTGGGTTTTGGAATGAGGCCTGGGTTTGAATTTAAACTCTTCTGCTTATTAGCTCTATGCACTTATAGAACCATTGAGCGGCCTTAGCATATAATTAGCATATTACACTTTGATTGGTTAAACAGTCGATTGATTGGTCACTGGAGGACTGGACAATTAGCATATTAGACTTTTATTATATAGGATAGATATACATATTTTATTTCAGTACGAAAGGGAGAGGGAGTGAGAAATAGAAACAGCAGTGATGAGAGAGAATCATTTATTGCTGCCTCCTGCACACCCCACACTGGGGATCCAGCCCCAAACTGGGGCATATGCTCTGACTGGGAATTGAACCATGACCTACTGGTTCATAGATTGACACTCCACTATTGAGCCACGCTGGCCAGGTAGAGCAACACTCTTTAATAGAAATGCAAGCCACATGTGTCATTTCACATTTTTTAGTAACCACATTAAAAAAGAAAGAAAGTTTGGTGCTTCCTCAAAAAGTTAAACCTGGAATTACCATGTGACCCACCAATTCCACTCTCAGGTATATACCTCAAGGAATTGAAAACAAAAACTTGCACACGAATGCTCATAGAGTCCCTATTTGCAATAGCTAAAAAGTGGAAGCAACTCAAATGTCTATCAACGGATAGATAGATAAACACAATGTAGCATATCCATCCACTGGAATATTACTCAGCCATAAAAGGAATGAATTATTGATACATGCTACAACATAGATGAACCTTGAAAACACTGTGCTAAGCGAAATGAACCAGACACAAAAGGCCATCTGAAATAGGTAAATCCATACACATTGCAGATGGTACATGGTAGAGACTTTGGATGGTCATCGTTCTCTGAAGTGTGTTGTATTTTCTTTTAGCAGGCAGTTAAATTATTGCTGGATCACCTTGAGTGTGGGAAGATTTGGCTTTATGCTTTGTTAGGGCAGATCTGTTTGAATAGTTCTAGGATGGATGCTTTAGTCCTGAAACAGTGTCTTTACTCCTAAGTCATGGTTCTTCCAAGCTTTCAATTTAGATAAAGCTGAGGTGCTTATCAAGTCCCTTTCGTGTGTCAGGGTTCAGACGTCCTCTTTGATGGGCAGCAGTTGAAATCTCTGGTTTTCTAGCCTGCCAGGTATTGCTCACCTTGAACCCTGGGAATCTCACCTGCACAGAAGAGACTGAGGAGTCAATCAAGAATTTGAAAGAAGTTGCCCAAGCTAGTTTGGCTCAGTGGATAGAGCATCAGCCCATGGACTGAAGGCTCCCGGGTTCAAATCTGGTCAAGGGCATGTACCTCGGTTGCAGGCTCCACCCCCAGCCCTGGTTGGGGTACCTGAGAGAAGCAAGCAATTGGCGTGTCTCTCTCACATCGATGTTTCTCTTTCTCTGTCTCTCCCTCTCCCTTCCACACTCTCTAACAATCAATGGAAAAATATCCTCAGGTGAAGATGAAAACAAACAAACAAAAAAAGAATTTGAAAGAAGTTGATAAAAATATTTTGGAGATTTCCCTTTGTGGTTCTCTTCTCTCCAGATTTCCTGCTCAGTATGCACCGCAGTTGCTTTGATAGTCTATCCTGAATACAGTGGCGTCTCCTGATTGCTCAGGACACCAGACTGGGGCTTCCTGCTTGACCTTTAACTGCCATATGCAGGTTGGATTTGGGATTGTCTTCAGTGAAAAACTATGTAAAATGGATCTCTCCCAATGTGGATTTCTTCTTCTTTAAAAAAAAATATTTTATTGATTTTTTACAGAGAGGAAGGGAGAGGGATAGAGAGAGTTAGAAACATTGATCAGCTGCCTCCTGCACACCTCCTACTGGGGATCTGCCCGCAACCAAGGTACATGCCCTTGACCGGAATCGAACCCGGGACCCTTCAGTCCGCAGGCCGACGCTCTATCCACTGAGCCAAACCGCTTAGGGATGGTTCTCTTTTTTCAAGGATTACAACTAGTACGGTTTCTGCTTTATTCTGTTCATTCTCCACTGCCTTAAAACAGTTGTTATTTTTTGTTTACATTTTGTCAAGATATAATCATTGCTATCTATAGAATAGTTAGTTCAATAAAAGCTATTCTGCCGTTATCTGAACCAGAATTCCTGAACAGTCTCTTACAAACATTTTTCTCCTTTTTGAAACCCTCCATTTTTATCCATAACAGAATACATGAAAACGTCTTTCCCCGACATGACTGGGGCCCTGCTAACCTTCTGTCCTCAATGTGCCCCAGCTCTATGGATAGCACTCAATTCTTTGGCTATGTTATGCTCTATTGTAACTCAAGATTTGCACATATTATTTCCTCTGATGGGAATACTTGTCCCCCTGTGTCTAATTATGCTTTGGATGTCGGCTCAAACATTACTTCCTCTGCAAAGTATTTCTGAATCTATGGATAGACAAAGTTCCCCTCACCCACCTGCCAATGACATGGCTTTCTTGTGGAGTATGTATCACAGTTGGTCATCAGATGCTTGAGTGGTTATTTGGTTGTCTGCCTCTTCTCCAGATTGTCAATGACATGAGGACAGGGTATGGGCCTCTTTTCTCATTACCTTATTCCATGCCTTATCCTCTGGTATCAGGCCAATAGCAGGTGCTCAATGAATGTGTTGAACGAATGAAGAAGTAGTGTGCCAGGCCACTACTGGTCAGAGTGTCTGCTCCCTGAGGGGTTCTGAGAGCCTGAGGGGGGTGTGGGTGGCGAAGGATATAGAAAAGACAGACAGAATAAGCTGGGTCTAGGTGGATCTTCCTGTGCCTGGCTAAGGCCACAGAGAAAGATCCAGAAGGAAAGCTGGGCCTTTATTTTATAGCTAGAGGTAAACAAGGTAGTGGTCACCATAGTTACAATGTTCTTATGAGTTTCACTTGTTTTAGCAGCACCTGCTGCATCTCCCTCAGCCCATTAGCTACCCAGATAAGATCTAGGAAGTGTCATAAGGTCAAGCCTAATGATGCTAAGAGGATTGTGCCCTTTAAGATGGGACTTGTTTGTGGCTTTGCCAACAGGTCAGTCCGAGGCTTAACCCTATAGCCGCTCCCTACAAAGTAGAAAAGATTGCATCACATATGGAAAAAAGTTCCCAACTGAGTGTCAAGGTACTAAGACATAAATGAAGTGTGCCAAACTCAAAGTCTAACATGGGCCAAATAATGAAGGTTTACGTTTACATGGGCCTCAAAGAAACAAAAGCTTCAATTATCATAGAGACGTAGGTGTATTTCCACAGAGCCATGCTGAATGCAAAGGGCCGAAATAAGTGTCATCATTAACATAAAATAATAGAGCATTTTAATAAAAGTTAATATTTTTCTTAAACATTAACCTACCAGACATTGAATAACTGCACAAATTAATAAGCACAATGCAAATAAATTTATTTTTCTTGTTCTCTGAAAGTGAAATATTTCCTGTTGTGCACACCAAACAAGTGAGTACAAGACTAATGACGTGGCCATTGGCTGCTAAAATATTCACTGCTGGTATTAGTGGACAGAAATGGTGCATGTAAGGGAAACGAAGGCAACATGATTATGGTAATTAGTGAACGTTGTAGTGCATTATTAATAATTATGTATAACAGGATATTGTAAAAATTAAGTTATGAAATTTTTATTAAAACATTTCTTACCTACCGTTATATCGGCTGGGTTGCAAAAATATTTGTTGTGAGCCGCTTGCTTGACATACATGAAACTATGAGATACTGTGAGTCATATGTCAAGTCATCTCACATTTCAGATTTTCAGATCCAGGATGTATAATAGGTCAAGCTGAATTAGATGATCTTTTAGGTCACTTATTCCTCTTAAAACCCAGGATATTCATAAAAAGATGAGTGAAATTGAGATAAAAGTACAGGGTGGGAAACAGTAATAATATGGGACAGACATGGAGGATTTGAATATTGGGTGGCATTAAGATTTTCATCATAAACATTGCATGTCCTGCCTACGTCAAGGGCCTGGCAAATACACATGGCACTTGATAATTTCTCTGTAATAGCAGATAGAATTAAAGAAGTTAGGAAGTAGTCAGGTCATGAACGAATCTGACTGAAGGCTCTGGCATGATGGGACTGGTGTCAGGCTGCTGAATACAGAAATGACAAGGAGAGAGTGATCTCTCAGACCCAGTGAGGGTCAGACTTAGGAAAGATTGGAAGTGTTCTCCTGATCTGTTTATTTCGGTAAAGGAGATGGAAGGGGAGTAGGTAAGAGATTAGAATTGTGATGATCATGGGACTTCCCCTTCTCTACCTCTTCTTTGTACCCAGATGTGAAGGCAGAATGCATTCAGTATCTCTTGAATGACAGCCAAACTTGTGCCACATTCCCACATCTGCTCCATCAAATCCTTTCTCTTTGGGGCCCTTGGAACCAGAAATAAACCATTCGTGAACTGCTTCTAATTTCTCTGTCATATATAATTAAAAATTTCCTTTTCGCCTTAGCTGATTTGTCTCAGTGGATAGAGCCCTGGCCTACTGACGGAAGGGTCCCGGGTTTAATTCCGGTCTAGGGCACAAGCCCAGGTTGCGGGCTCTGTCTCCAGTTGGGGGCATGTAGGAGGCAGCTGATCAGTGATTCTCTCTCACCATTGATGTTTCTATCTCTCTTTTTCCTCTCCCTTTCTCTCTGAAATCAATAATAATGTATTTAAAAAAATAAATAAAAATTTCCCTTTCAGTTTTTATAATGATCAGACATGATTTGGGGAACAGAACAGAGTCAGGACTATAATATTTTTATTCTGTCTTTGGAGTGTATCCTAGGACTTTATCTTTTCATTTTTGTCCTCCTTTTATCAGGACTATCCCCTCAAAATGTCTCACACAAATGTAATGTGGAACCCGTTTGGGTTTCATATAGGTTTATGTCCTGTGTGACTTCTCTTATGTAGAAGTTTTTTGTAGGAGGGTATGTAGTTCTATGGGAAGACCTACAAATGTCATCTAACTCTGTGCCTTTTCACTGATGTTTGTGTGCACGGTGTATGTCTTCCTTCAGCACCACAGACAGCACACATGTACCTTTTTTTTAAGAGGCAAATTTAGGACTGAGAGAGAAGGAAACTTGATTAACTCCCAGAAGAAACCTGAAAACCTGAGGCTAATTGGACTTTGGTAGTTATTGTCTCCAATTCTTTGTCTTCAGAGAGTATGTTACTTATAGTAATTCCTTGGAATACTAGAATATAGTTCTGAAACACATTTCCAGGAAATTACACTTGAGACTTCTTTATCTAACAACTAGAGGCCCATTGCACAAATTTGTGCACTGGTGGGGTTCAGCTGGCCTGGCCTCAATCGGTGGATTGGGACCAGACTGTCAGGAGGGGGAGATGGCAGGATGGGGGTGGGGCCAGCCATGGGGAGGGGCTTTGGGCAGTGGGCTGGCCAGCCCTGCCCCTGAATAGGGTAGGGGAGGGGCGATCAGGGGCCAGTGGTCTTGGGGAGGGTTTGTGGGCTGATCAGGGTGGTGGGGTCCCATTGGGGGTGGGGCTGGCCAAGGGGAGGGGCCACAGGCGGTTAGTGGCTGGCCCTGCCCCTGATAGGGGTGGTGGTGGCCAATCTAGGGCAGGGCTGGCCTGGGGAAGAGGCTACAGGAGGTTGGCCAGCCAGCTCTGCCCCCTATTGGGGTAGAGGGGGGTGATCATGGGTGGGGCCAGCTGGGGTGAGGGCTGCAGGGGGGTTGGCTGGCTGGCCCCACCCCCCATTGAGCTGGTTCGCTGGCTGCAGTGGGCATCATAGTGACCAACCAGTCATTCTGGTCATTTTAATGTTCCAGTCACTGAATATATATATATATATATATATATATATATATATATATATATATATATTTCACAATAGTCAGAGGGAAGAAAATCTTCACAATCCATGAATGAGCACCAGGTATGATGTATGATGTCAGGACTAGAACTGTTTTATATGGACTCAGACTTTGACTCATTACCCAGAAGTGACCTACTTCTTTCATTTGTCCTTATTTCTTTA
The DNA here is from genome assembly GCA_004026665.1 of Murina feae. Classification (NCBI taxonomy): domain Eukaryota; kingdom Metazoa; phylum Chordata; class Mammalia; order Chiroptera; family Vespertilionidae; genus Murina; species Murina feae. Next base: position 9,731 of record PVJC01006485.1, read on the forward strand.
TTTGTACAGGAGTAATTTCTGGGTCAGGGACTAGGGAGACATCTCTAACCTATGCTTTCTACCAATTCCCAAGAGTTTTCCAAGGCTATGCCCGTAGTCTAGAAGCAAGGGTTGCTATGGTTGGGATTGAGCTAGAATGCTCACATGTGGCCTTATCCTGGGCTGCAGTTCCTCCTATTGTGTATGGACCTTAGAATAATGGCCTAGGCTGCTCATATCACTGGACTTATTTGTGAGGCTGGGTCCTCGATGAGGAATAGGAATAGGGCAGTCAGGGAAAAGGGGAATGACCCTCCATACCTGACTTGAGGTTCAGTTTGGTTCAAGACTTGTAGTTCCCAGATGTGAAGTCACAATTTCTATATTATTGGCACCTGGGTCACTGGAGACATTTCCTTAGAATAGGAGCATTGTTGGGGATTGAATAATCATTGATTTGGGAAAGATGAAATAATTCAATGATGATTATTTTAGTGCCACTTACATGGAAATCCAATGAAGTAGGTGACAAAATACAGAAGCAAATTAAATTTTGGCAGACCATGCCAAGAAAATATCAACAATGACTGCCTTTTTACAGACTGACTCATTACACGGGTAGGTTGGTCCTTTGTAGTTTACTTTGGAAGAATCTAGGATGGAAGAGATGAATGAATTTAGATCAGGGCCAACACAGAAAATTTTCAGTGAAAATTTTATATATATGTAATCAGCAGGAAAGGCAAATCTGGGCAAAGAAATGTACAAGAATTTTAATAAAAAAAAATAAATGCCTTCCAAATATAGTCTAATTTTATTTACTCAGAGTAATTTTGTCATAATTTTTCATAAAGAATATTCCTTCTTCCTTCTGTCACATTAAGAATTTGGTCTTCCATCACCCCAGTCCCTGTAAATAAATAAATAAATAAATAAATAAATAAATAAATAAATGAATAGTTAAATTTAGTGACTGATATGGCCATTGGTAGACTCAGTGGGTCCTATACATCTTATCAGAACTTTATAGCTGCTTTTAATACCAGTGTCCCTCCTGATGTATATGTCTACCCAGAAGATATTAGTGAGCAAATATAGTGCCAACCTCTGACAATATACAAATGTCTTTGCTCTTGAGCATAAGGCTGTGGTTTCACCCTTCACTGTGCCGTACTGAACCAACATATTTGTCTTCCCCTGCTCTTCTGACATTCTCCCAGCCTCTCTTCCAACTGTGCAACAATAAGGTGTTGGACAGGACCCAAATGACCTGAGCCCACGACGCTGTACCTGGTTTCCCTGAAAGTAAGACATCCCCCGAAAATAATACCTACTTACAGTTTTGCCTCTCACTGAGATATAAAGCATCCCCCAGAAAATAAGACCTCCCCCAAAATAAGACCTCTCTGATAATAAGGCCTCCCCAGAACATAAGGCCTCCCTGATAATAAGCCCCCCCAAAGCTACCGTAACTCTGGACTCTGGGCCGTAGTGGCGGATGCCGCTGTGCAGCTCAGTGTTGGCCGCAGTGTAGCCGGAGCAGACAGGAAGTGCGAGGTCTCTTAATCAGAGAGCCCAGCCGCCAGCAGGACAAGCTGCGGCCTGCTGCTCGCTCTGCCCTGACGGAGTCTGGCTGACACAGAATTAGACAGTGAGTTGCGCGGGGCAGGAGTCGGCACATTGTGTGGACACACAGGTAATAAATTTCCTTTTTTTTTTGCTCAACAATAAATGTGTACCATATTCTTCTTCATGGAAAAATAAGACATCCCCTGAAAATAAGACCTAGTGCATCTTTGGGAGCAAAAATTAATAAAGACACTGTCTTATTTTCGGAGAAACAGGGTAGTACAGTGCTGGGTGGGTCTAGATCCATGTCCTTCTGAGTGAACTTGGAAAATCATTAGCCTTTCTGGGCTTCAGGCTTCACGATTTCAAGAGTTTTGTTGGACTAAATGACCCAAGACATTGACATTTGTGCCTGTGACTGACTGTCCCCAACTCAGGTATATGTGTCCTTGCTCAGTTTCCCCTGGCCTTGCACTTACTTTTTCCTAAAACAAACAAACAAACAAACAAACAAACAAACAAACAAACACTCCTGGTTCCCAATATTTAGTGTCACTGGAGGTGGGGTGAAGAGTTTAGAGACTTACGATTTAGTAATGCAATAATATTCACACAGATGTTTCTGCTTAAAGTTGTTCCTGTTGCCTAAACAGCCAGAGAAGATGAAGGGCTCACACAAAAACGTCAACGTGTTGTAGTAGAATCTGGTCAAAGATAGCTTACAGGTGCCCTGCTTTGGGGGATAGTTGCAGAATTCTAGGCACGAGAATTCCACAGTTAGGTTTTCTGCCCCCTGCCAAGTTGGCATTCTTCTCCTCATGGATTCAGACTACTAATGCTCGTCAACCCATGTAAACCCACCTGATACTTTACCACGGGGAGAATTCCCTGAGCATAAATTTCACTGTATATGTGATATGAAGCAGAGCTTCTAGACTATCACCTGGGTCAGTGCCTCAGATAAACAGTTAGAGAAGGACAATAGGTAGCTCTATTACCTTAGATATGAAAGCAAGAAAGAAGACCCAAGGCTTCCTCTATCCATTACAGCACCCCTTCTTCATATGAAATATATCCCATTTCCTGACTCTCCAAATGCTTTCCCACGTCACTGGAAGTGAACATCTATCTCATCTGTTCTCCCAAGGACACAGGTCAAAGCCCTTAATTTCACTTCCACAGAATCTCTGTAAGCATTCAAGCTAAGAGAGGCTTTCTACACCTACCCCTGAAGGCTTACAATGTCCTGTCTGGCCAAAGATTTTCCTGTTGTCCACCAATGTCTATCCTCTCCATCCAGCCCCCTTTTTGGCTACCCATTCAGACTCACCTGGTCTTACTGAGACCATGAAGATAGGTGGTTAGAGCAGGAACAATGATGACCATATTGGAGGCAAAGGAAGAGTTAATGTCAGTCTTTTTGAAGTCTACACCCCTTATTTATAACCAGGAATTTGCCCCATTTACCCATTGAAATTTGAATCAAGCAAATTAATTTTAAATAGAATGGGAGTGTCCTAAGCATGCAAATGATGGCTTCATATCCATGGAGTGTAACACAATGGTCCTGTATATATGTATTAAATAGAACAAAACTCATCTAAAACACACACACACACACACACACACACACACACACCACCCCAGGAAAGGAATTTTTTGGACATTCCTGACATCATTCCAATTTTCTAATCCCTACTTCTCTTACATTGAAATCCCTTTGGAAAATACTTAAGTGACTGCTGCTTCCCCTCCCCTCCCCTCTTTCCTTTTTAATCCTCACGTGAGGATATTTTTCCCAATGATTTCTAGAAAGAGTTGAAAGGAGGAAGGAGAGAGGTGCAGGAGAGAGAGAGAAACATTGACATGAGAGAGACACATTTGGTTGCCTTCTGCAATCGAGATACGTGTCCTTGAACCTGGCTGATGATGCTCTACCGCTGAGCAAAACCAGCCAGAACTATGTTTATCTTTCTGCTTCTCCAATCCATAATAAATGGAACTCAGTGCAAGTCCTGGAATCAGATGCTCTAGAACCATATGGTTTGAGATAAAAGGAGAACTTGGTTCCTTCCTATTGGCAGCTACATCCCCCAGGCTGCCTCGATCTCCTTTTCCTCCACCCTGGCCTCCTGGGTCGTCCTTCCTATGGTGCCTTACCTCCAAGATATCCACTTTCGCACAATTGTTTTCTCATCTTTAGAGGGAACATGAAAGCGGAAAATGTACAGAGAGGCATGGACAAGATGAGGAGCAACATAAATAAGTGGATCAATTCTGGCCTCATGGTATTGCAGAGAGCAGACAGAAGCGTCCTGGACTTGGCTGAAATTATATATTGGGGGTGGAGCTTCTTTTCGGGAGGAGTTGAACTCATATCTCTGAGTTCACTTCTCCAGGGCCCAAGCCTGGGCAGGGTTTGGGTGCATCCGAATCAGCTGAGTGAGCAGGACACAATGTGCTTGGGTGCCTAGCCATGTAGCTGGCAAGGTCACGGTTTGTCAGAGCTCTACTGCTGAACCTCAGCCTCTGCCTCTCTCCTCCACATCCATGGCTCAGGACTTCAGCATCTCTATAACAAGCAGCTGTCAATTACTTATTGTCAGTGCTGTAATATTCAGAATGGGGCAAAAGTAGGTTTCCAGGTGTTTGTATGAAAAATAATTAAAAATAATAATACAAGAATAAACTCTGTGTTTCATGTTCTCATAGCTGTAAACCTATTTTTGCCCCACCCTGTATAAATGTAAAAATTTGAAAGTAAATTAACATAGTCTCGAACCTAAGAAACTGGAACAAAACCAGCAAAGTAAAAATAAAGGAAGTAGACTGAAGAGATTGATAAAGATAGTAGGTGACATTAGCGAATTAGGTAAACATGAAAATTGGTAAATAAAATAAAAAGTTTGTACTTTAAAAATACCATTAAAATAGACAGAACTTGGGCAAGAATAGCTAAGAAAAACAGAATAAATAAACATCTCCCAAGAAATAGACTCATACAGAGAACAAACTGATGGCTACCAGAGGGGAGGCGGTTTGGGGGGCTAGGTTGAGTGAAAAAGGTGAAGGTAAGAAGTACAAATTGGTAGTTACAAAATAGTCATGGGGATATAAAGTACAGTATAGGGAATATAGTCAATAATATTGTAATAACTATGTATGGTGCCAGTTGAGTACTAGACTTATTGGAGGGATCACTTCATACATTATATAAAATGTCTAACCAATATGCTGCTGTACAACTGAAACTAATAAATGTCAACTGTAATTGACAAATAAGAAATAAATATAATCAATAATAGAACTCAAACATGAAGGAGATGAAAAATTCACTAGGAAATAGTTTGTAAAAATATTAAAAAATCTCCATAAAATGAAATTACTCAAAGGAACTCAGTATACAGCAAAATGCCTGAGTTCATTAATAAATATGTATGACATTTACATAAATTGCTGATTTTACTGATGAGATAATTATATTTATAAGTTCTATCAACCACTCATTGACAATTTTCTGTCTTAAACTTTTCTAGAAAAAGAAATATTAAAAAAAGTATTAGAGCCCTGGTTGGTTTGGCTCAGTGGATAGAGCGTCGGCCTGCTGATTGAAGGGTCCCAGGTTCAATTCTGGTCAAGGGCATGTGCCCAGGTTGTGGCTTGATCTCTAGTAGTGGGTGTGCAGGCAGCAGCCAATCGGTGGTTCTCTCGCATAATTGATGTTTCTCCCTCCTTCTCCCTTCCTCTCTGAAATCAATATAAATGCTTTAAAAAAAAGTATTAGAGAAAAAACAAAAAGTTTTCTATCTTCATCACTTTCGTTATTGAATTAGAGTAAGTAAAGTAAGTCACTTCTCTTAATCCTTCCACCCAATTTTCAACCTCCTTCCCTCCATATCTTAGAGACCTACCTTTAGGTTAGTATTCTTTGCTTCTCTAAATGCTAGAATCTCCTTTTTGATGGTAAATCCTGTTTTAGCCATCTATTTTCTTGAGTCTCCAAAGATGGGAACAATTCAGTAGTATATTTAATATGGAAGATGGAAGGTTAATTAATTCATTAAGTGGGTTTCATTGAGAGAGCTGTTTTCTTAACTTTAAAATAACAAAGTCATAATTAAAATCATGCTATGTCGATGGATTTTGTTGAGCTTTTAAAATAGCTATATGGATTATATCAATGTCTCATAACATTTTTATATTTAAAAATATATTTTTATTGATTTCAGAGAGGAAGGGAGAGGGGGAGACAAAAACATTAATGATGAGAGAGAACCACTCTCCAGTGGCTGTCTTAAACCAGAGACCTCTTGGTTTCTGGGTCAATGCTCAACTGCTGAGTCACACCAGCTAAGCTAACTTCTTTTGTATTAGTGGCCAATTAGGTTGTTTTTGATAGATAATTACAGATAATGCTGTAGTAAATATTGTTGTACGTGAATCTTTATGTAAAATTATTTCCATGGCATACATTTTTAGAAGTGGGTTTTTTGTCCAAAGGTAAGCATTATAAAATTTAGCAGATATTGCCCAATTCATCACAGCCTTGCCAACACTTCTTTTTGTAGTAAATCTAATGAGTGAAAAATGGCAGACCATTGTTTTAAATTACATTTCCCTAACAGGGGTCATTGGAATATTTTAGTCTGGGTATTGGCATTTTGAATTCGTGAATTACCTCTTCTTACACTTTGGTTATTTTTATCTTGAAATATCTTTTTTTCTTAATGATTTACAAGATACTTTATAAATTCTTGTTGCAAATGTTTTCTTCTGGGATATTATTTGTCCTTGGATACTGTTGTGGTTTCTTCAATTGAGTAAGTTTAACATTTATGTAATTACTAGAGGCCCAGTGCACAATAAATGGAGCCCTTTGGGGATATCCACTTGCCAGCAGGGAGTAGGCCTAAGCTGCAGTCGGACATCCTTAGTGTTGCTGAGGAGGTAGAAGAGGATCCCACCACCACTGCTGTACTAGCAGCCGTCAGCCTGGCTTGTGGCTGAGCAGAGCTCCTGCTGTGGGAGCACACTGACCACCAGGGGCAGCTCCTGCATTGAGCATCTGTCATAGTGTGTCCCAGTTATTCTACTGTTAGGGTCAATTTGCATATTACCCTTTTATTATATAGGATATACATACTAGAGGCCCAATGCATAAAATTCATGCAAGGGGCTTGGCCCTCGCAGCTCTGGCTTTGTCCATCTTATCTAATTAGCATATTATGCTTTTATTATTATAGGTATTTATTTAATTAAATCTGTCATTCATAAATACACAAACACATTTAGAGGCTTCTGAGTTTTCTGCCTTTGTTAGAAAATCCCCCATCACTCCAAATTTAGCAAAATGTTTTATTATATAAGTTAATAATTTTATTTTTTTGCATTTACAACCTTAATATATTTGAAATTTATTTCTGCATGTGATGTGGAGATAGGAATCTAATTTGACTATTACCAAATAAATAGCAAATTATATTATCATTTATTGAGAAATATATCAAAAATTCCCTTGATCTGAAATGCTAACTTCATCATATTTTTAAAAAAAATGCTATTTTATTAAAAACATCTTTATTGATATTCTTAATTTACTTAGATCTATTTCTGAATTTTCTATTTGACTTATCTATGAATGTTCCAATTCCTGATGTTTATTCCTCATTGTTGGGCCAGGTGGGAAGAAGTCTAGAGATTCCTTGCTCCTTGGTTCCAACAGAGTCAACATTTTTGTCTAACTTGCTAACTAGCCTAGCTCCCAGTAATAGTAAGAATGGATGTTAGTAGAACTGAATCAAAAGGACCAAGGCTTTAATGATTTGAATAAACATCTCCTAGAATGCTGGACACTGTGGTGTTTTGCATAAAGTGTCTCTCTATTGTCATATGTAAATATGGCAGCAAATGTTCTGTCTTCCCTTCTGTCTCTGGGGGAGAGAAAGTAAGATTTTCTATTTCAGTGGAAGGCACAGAGCATGAAACTTTAGATGAAAGAGATGTGAGGCAGCAAACAAAGAGGGTCATTAACTTTCATTTTATATTTTTACTGTTGCACTTTCTGCTCTATCTGGTAGAAAACTAATAATGGAAGGTTCTGGAAAAATGCTTGAGGTGCCCATGTACTTAGTAGCAATCCATCAAGAGAATAAGGAGTCTGTATTGGACCCAGAAATTATATTTTACTCCCAGTTGTGCCTCTTTTCACTGTGTTATCATATATTCTTTAATCTACACTTACAGCCTCAATGGAAATTCTCTTGGTAGAGCAGAAAAAGAAGGGTTATGTTTGATCTGAACTGAGTGAGCCAGACCATAAAGGATGATATGGTTAATGCTTCACTGGAGGCACTCTGATGCCCTAGAACATGATAACAGGTCGTCCTAATGGGTAAAGTTTTATGGAAGCTAGAAAGCATGAAAGCCTGAAAGACGAAAAGATTAAAACCTGCCCAGGAAGTCCCAGCATGAGCTCATTTTCTTCTGTTTAGAATGTTCATTTAGGTTACCCAACGTATATAGAGACTAGTTAAACAGAAGTTCTGGTCAAAGATAAGGAATATGGAATGTATTTGGAGGAGGGATGTTATTAAAACTAGCTACAGCCTTCTAAGGTGTAGGACAAATATCTAACATATTGCTTCTTGCTTGTGCTATAGTATTAAAATTTTTTACCCCCGCTTTACCTACTGTTTTATGTAAGACTAGAGGCCTGTGCAATTTGTGCAGTTAGGGGAGTGTTCATCAGCCTGGCCTGCACCCCCTCACAGCCCGGGACCCTTTCTTATCACCTGCTTGCTTGCTGCTCCTTAGCACTTGGCTCACTGACATGGAGCCCAGCTTTTGGCTGAGCAGCGCACCCTCTGTGGGAGTGCACTGATAACCAGGGGGCAGCTCCTGCGTTGAGTGTCTGCCCCCTGGTGGTCAGTGTGCACCATAGCAACCAGTTGTTCTGGTTGTTCTTAGGCTTTCATTATATAGACTAGAGGCCCAGTACACAAAAATTTGTGCACTTGTGGAGAGGGGAGTTTTCTCAACCCAGCCTGTGCCTTTTTGCAGTCTGGGACCCTTCGGGAGATGTCCACCTGCTGGCTTAGGCCTGCTCTCTGGGGGATTGGGCCTAAGATGACAGTCAGACATTCCTCTGGCACCCCAGGAGCCCTTGGGGAATGTTCACTTGCCAGCGGGGAGCAGGCCTAACCTGCAGTTGGACATCCTTAGCGCTGCTGAGGAGGTGGGAGAGGCTCTCACCATCACCGCTGTACTGGCAGCTGTCAGCCTGGCTTTTGGCTGAGCAGAGCTCCCCCTGTGGGAGTGCACTGACCACCAAGCGGCAGCTCCTGCATTGTCCCCTGGTGGTCAGGGTGTGTCACAGTGACCAGTCATTCCCAGTGGTTCTGCTGTTAGGGTCAATTTGCATATTACCCTTTTATTATATAGGATAGAGGCCTGGTGCATGGGTGGGGGCTGGCTGGTTTGCCCTGAAGGGTGTCCTAGATCAGGGTGGGGGTCCTGCTGTGTGGGGTGCCTGGCCATCTTGGGTGAGGGGCTGAGGGCCATTTTCAGACTGGCCATACCTCCTTCAGGGTGGGGGTCCCCGCTGGGGTGCCTGACCAGCCTGGGTGAGGAGCTGATGGCTATTTGCAGGCTGTCCAAGTCTGCCAGCAACCCAAGCTCCCAGTAGGCTTGCTGGAAACAGATATCTGAGATTTATTTATCTTCTATAACTGAAACTTTGTTGCCTTGAGCAGAGGCCACAGCCAGCCAGGGCAGGTGGGAAGCTTGGCTTCATCCATCACTGGGGCAACCAAGTCTTCTGCTTGTTCCAGCTTCGTGGCTGCCAGCCAGCCATCTTGTCTGGGTTAATTTGCATATAGTTGCTCTGATTGGCTGGTGGGCATGGCTTGGGGCATAGTGGAGGTGTGGTCAATTTGCATGTTTCTCTTTTATTAGATTAGACTAGTGGCCCAGTGCATGAAATTTGTGCACGGGAGGGGGTTTGTCCCTCAGACTGGCCTGTACCCTCTCCAATCTGGGACCCCTTGGGGGATATCCGACTGCTGGTTTAGGCCTGATCCCAACATGCTTCTCATAATCTGGGACCACTGGCTCTTAACCGCTTACCTGCCTGTCTGCATAATTGCCCCCTAAATGCTCCTCTGTTGGCCTGATTGATGCCTAACTGCTCCCCTGCTGGCCAATTGCACCCAGCTGCCCTCCCCTGCTGGCCTGATTGCCCACAACTGCCCTCCCCTGCTGCGACCCACCTCCTCCACTGGGACCAGCCTCTTCCGCATGAAGCCATGGGACCCTCAGGCCTTACCGCGTGAAGTGACCACTGGGCCCTGCCTCTGCTGTGTGTGTGGCGTCTTGTGGTGGCCACCATGTGGCAACCATCATGTGGTGGCCATCTTGTGGCAGCCATCATATGATGACGTGTGCAAGGGCCACCTAGGCTTTTATTAGTATAGATAGGTTGGATGATGTAGAAACTTGCTACTTTATACACTGGTTGCAGAAGTTTCTAGCAGGATTCAGTGAGTGCTAAAAGAGAAGGGACCGTATAGGCCAAGCATTTTGTATAATGTCCCTCATTTTTCCAATGTTTCCTCATGATTAGAGCATAGGTTTGGCACTTTGGTTCCACTAATGAGCTCAACATGAGAGAGAAGGTGATACAAACTATACAAATTTGGTTGATCACATCTGAAAGTGTCACTATTGTGTGCATATGTGAGGAATGGTTCAGGAGGGAGAAGGCAGCTAATGGACAGGACCAGGTGACATTCCAACTCTGCATACAGCAGGGGGAGAGATATTCAGAGAGGACGGAGGCTGACACAAGGTTATCTCATTTTAATGATTATTCAGTTATTTCTCAGGAAAGAAAAAACTAAAGTCACGAGAACAGCAAACAGATGGGGGTTTCAAGGAAATATTTCAAAAGTCATAACATTTGTCAGAATTCTCTTATGTCTGTCTTCAGATGGTGTATCAGGCGTCTCTGGCATTTGGCCTCTGATGACCCCTGTTTGAGCAAAAACACAGAAACAAAACAAAACACAACAGATTTATCTTACAGCTTTTGTAAAGTCTCCATGGATTAATTTGTCATTTTTATCTCAGGGGAAACCCACAGGATGCCATTTCTTTCAGTTCCACTGGTTAATCTCTCATTCTTTTCATTTTCTCAAAATGAAAAGAATGAGAGATATAGTCCCTACCATGTGCCAGGCACTATAAAGACTCACTGGGAGTATTAAATTAGTAGAACAAAATTTCTGCTTTTGAGTTACTTTCAAGGTCACTCTCTATCTCCCTTCCCTGGGAATCAGCCATACCCTAGTCCTCTCGCTCTCTTCTAGTTCCTGTGACTGGGGAAGGGCAAATGTGGGTTGGGAGCCAGCTTAGTTGTATAAAACACCACATTGCTATGGAAAGTTTATGGGTCTGAAAGTAGAGTGGTTAGGTTTGGGTACCCTTGTGCATGTAGGATGGTCAAGTCCTGAGTGACCATCAGATTTAGTTAGAAACCTTCTCATGCCACTTAATAATGTGACCTTGGGCCAGTTAGTTACCTCAGCTGGATTTGGTTTCCTTATCTGCCACATAAAAATAATACACACCTACTTTAGGATACTTTTAATTTGGACCAACATATATAAATTGCTTAATGCAGTGCCTGGCACAGGGTAATTGTCCAATAAATGGTGGTTATTATTTTCTCTCTGGATTTTTGATTCCTAACTGCAAAATGACAAATGACCCTGAGATTCAACCCAACTATTAAACCTTTCGATTAAGATAGTTTTCTCTCTTCCCCTCCCCAAATCACAGTTTATCTTGGAGTCCCAGAGCCTCTCCTTTTCCTCTCCCCAAGGACAAAGGACAAAATTGGATTCCTTACGGTAGTTCGTACTCTTTCTCACAGGCAATTTGACATTCTATTTTAAGCTTGTAGTTGTTAAGGTTGCCATCACAGCCAGAGAAGATAAAACTTCGACATTTTTTGGAGGTGTAGTTGTAGAAATATCTAAAGTAGATCTCATAGCAACTGCCACGCTTCATGTCCATTTTGCAGGGATCTGCAAGAGAGATTCTTATTGAGTTGAGGGAATTTCTTAGGATTCAGCAAGTGATCTTATTTTCACGGGCCCTTAAAAATTCCTCACATTAGTCTGGAAATATTCCTATATTCAAAGTCACTGAAGGACATCTTGGAATTAGGATTACTTGGTGAGGTTTCCCTTGGTCATGTAAGTTGATTACATCTCCAGGTTTTGGCAGTGACTGGGAGGAACAGCGAGCAGTGGAAAAGGAGGTTCTGCCGGAAGCTTGTGCCAATTATAAGGTTCCCATTTCACTTCATTTATTTTGTCAAAGCACAATCTCCTGCTTTTCTATACCTCCATCTTTCTCTCTTCTTAACTGTGCACGTAGGACATGTAATTGAGAATGCTGACTTTCCAGTTTTCATATATTCCCTATCCTATCTAAGCCCCAAATTTCAGGTAACGGTGCCTGCTGCTGTCCTCAAAGCAGGATACCTGTCAAGATGAATAACCTTGAGAGTGATATTCTTGCTTCAGATCCTGTCATCTTTCTCCCTGTCACCTCCTCAGAGGCAAACCTTCTGTTTTTATTGACAAGAGTCACATAGGCAGCGGCCAAAATAGCAACAACAGGGTTGTTGTATTGGCAACTCAGAGATTATTGTTTATCTTACCCAAGTAGCCAGCTTGGAGTTTACTCTCTGGAAAAAGTAGCTATTTAGGTACAATTACATGCATAATATCATTTTATACAAACATCCTCCGAAGCAGGCATTTCTTTGATGTACATTTTACACAAGGGGGACTGAGGTCAAGGGAGAGTAAGTGATTGACTCAACCAAGGGCACACATTTGCTAAGTGGCAGGGCCAGAATTTGGGCTCTCTGACAGTGTAGACTGTACCACCTCCCATGTTCTGGAAGCACTGAGTCTGTACACATTACCTGTGGGAGAAAGCTTCATGGCCTTTCACCCCCACATTGTGAGTTCCTCTAAACCATTTGTCCAGATGTTCTCTATTTGTCCAGAGCCCAGATATTGAAAATGCCTCATTTTTTTTTTCAGTTTCAACCCCCTTTTCATCTAATCTCAATACATACACTTGATTGGTCTGGGATCTTTGAAATTTGCCATGAAACCCTTAACTCAAAATACTTCTAGTTTTTGGAGCCTCTACAAAAGAGAACCCCACTGCAAAGGACTTATTGGCACCTTAGATTGTTTTTTTCTCATCAGATATCCATGACACCACTCGAGTAAGTAGTGTCCTGAGTTAGAGGACTAAGTGTCTGTGGATATTTACACAAAAGGAGGAACTTCCTGAACCAACACTTTCCCCCCACTACTTTCTCCCTCATTCATAATTGGCCTTTGAATTTATATTCTACTTCAAGTTCATACCTCTGAGATCTCCACATATCCGTTCAGTAAGTCTAACAACACCACCCATGAATGGGGTAGCCAGTAAGACGAAGATGAAGAGCTCTAGAAGAAATCTTAACTTAACAGGCTTCATGGTGCAGCAAGCAACAGGTAACAGAGTGTTGGTATTAACTGATCTTATATTTTGGGCTTGATATTTGAGAGGGCTGAACCCACTTACCCCAAGGGCCAGGACTGGGCATTACTAGGTGTTGTGTTGAACAGTGAATGCTTGGGTACCCAGCTATGAAGCTGAAGGTCCCAGGCTGATTAGACCCCTGATAGTGAGTCCCATGTTCATGTAGAAACCGTAGAAACGAAAGGACTAGAGCCTCTGTATATGTTTAACCACGGAGGGTAGGACCATCAGGGCAAAAAAGAATTGCTTCCTTTCTTGTCTTCAACCTTCTACAACAAGGAAGAGACTGATCCTGGTTCAACAGAAAGAATGTAATGAGCAAAATAATAATGATAGTAACTAACCCCTATAGTACAGTACTTTCTTCTTCCTGCTAGGCACTGTTTTAAGCCATATACACACTAAATCATTGAATTTTCCCATGCACCCCAATGGGTTAAGCACAATTATTATCATTAAGATGTAGAAGGAGAAGCTGAGGTTAAGTTATATGTACAAAGTCACTCATGTATTATGTAGTGGAAACAAGATTTGAATTTACTATACTATATTACCTAGAAACATGGGGTACCTTGGTTCTGTTTTCTTGTAAGACTTGAGACTTTGACTTTCACATTGTCACTCTTAAATCACCTGAAGTAGATTATTTTGGGTAAGGTATGGAATAAAGGTCAAGGCTCATTTTTTTCAATAGTTCCAGATCATTTATTGATGGATTCCTCTTATATTCAGCTGTATGATAACTTCACTTATGTATGTGGGATTATTTCTGAGCTGTTTTTTTCTTTTCTTTTTTTTTTTTTTTACCCCGCTATATATTCCTTCTCCAAAATCATTCTTAAATAGCTTGAATAAATCTTTTTTTTTTAATTTTGAAGAGTTGAGAAGTATTGGCATTAATTCTTTTTTAAATGTTTGGCAGAATTCACATATGAAACAATCTGGTCCTAAGTGTTTCTTTATTGAAATTCTTTTGATTGCTGATTCAATTTCCTTACTTGTTAGTGGTGTGCTTAGATTATCTATTTCTTCATGATTCAGTTTTGGTTGGTTGTATGTTTCTAGGAATTTATTCATTTCTTCAAGATTACATTTTATTGGCATATAAGTGTCCATAGTAGTCTCTTATGCATCTTTGTATATATGTGGTATTAGTTGCAATGCCTCCTCTTTCATTCATAATTCATTTGACCTCACTCTCTTTTTTAGAGAGTCTAGCTAGAAGTTTCTCAGATTTATCTTCTACAAAGAGTAACTCTGAGGTTTATTGATCTTTTCTACTGTCTAATTCATTTATTTTTGCTCTCATTTTTATTATTTCTTTTCTTTTGTTTGACTTTATGCAGTTTCTTTTTCTAGTTCTTTGAAGTGTAAAGTTAGGTTGATTATTTGAATCTTTCTTTTTTCTTAATGTTGTCCTATATTGTATAAATCAATTTTAGAAGTGCTTTTGCTGCATAAGGGTTAGTATTTTACATTTCCACTTATTTTGAGATATTTTCTAATCTTTCTTTTGATTTATCTTTTGACCCATTAATTGTTCAGGAATGTGTTATTTAATTTTTACACACCTGTGGATTTTCCAATTTTTCTCCTGTTAATGATTTCCAGTTTTATACCATTATGATCAGAAGAGATATTTATTGTTAGTTTAATCTTTTTTTTTTATTAAAAAAAATACTTGCCCCTAGCTGGTTTGGCTCAGTGGATAGAGCATTGACCTGTGGACTGAAGGGTCCCAAGTTCGATTCCGGCCAAGGGCATATGCTCGGGTTGTGGGCTTGATCCCCTTCAGTAGGGGGTGTGTAGGAGGCAGCCAATCATTGATACTTTCTTATCATTGATGTTTCTATCTCTCTGCCTTCCTCTCTGAAATATATATATATATATATATATATATATATATATATATATATATATAATACTTTTTTTTTGCGGTCTAACATATGATCCATTCTGAAGAATGTCCTGTGTACATTTGAGAATTAATTTCTGTTAGGCCCATTTGGTCTGAAGTACAAGTCCAATGTTTCTTTACTGGTTATCTGTTTGGATGATATATCCATTATTGAAAACGGGGCATTGAATTTTTCTATTATCTCTATTATTGTATTTTTGTCTATTTCTCCCATCAAATATGTTAATATTTGCTTTATATATTTAAGTGCTTCATTGTTGGGTGCATATCTATCTACTATTGTTATACTCTCTTGATGAATTGATCCCTTTATCATTGTATAGTGACAGTCTTTGTCTCTTGTGACAGATTTAAACATCTTTTAATTTGTTTTTAATTTTTATTTTTTAAAAATATATTTTATTGATTTTTTACAGAGAGGAAGTGAGAGGGATAGAGAGTTAGAAACATCAATGGGAGAGAAACATCAATCAGCTGCCTCTTGCACACCTCCTACTGGGGTTGTGCTTGCAACCAAGGTACATGCCCTTGACCAGAATTGAACCTGGGACCCTTCAGTCCCCAGGCCGACACTCTATCCACTGAGCCAAACCAGTTAGGGCTTGTTTTTTATTTTTAAAATATGTTCTTATTGATTTCAGAGAGGAAGGGAGAAGGAGAGAGAGATAGAAACATCAATGGTGAGAGAGAATCATTGATTGGCTGCCTTCTGCAAGCTCCCCATTGGGGTTTGAGCCCACAACCCAGTCATGTGGCCTGACTGGTAATCGAACTGTGATTTTCTGGTTCATAGGTGGATGCTCAACCACTGAGCCACGCTAGCTGGACATGACAGATTAAAAAAAAACCTGATTCTACACAGAGGAAGGGAGAGATGCCCAAATGGGGATCAAATCTATAGCCTGGGTATGTGCCCTGACTGGGCATCAAAGCTGCCACCATTTTTGATGTATAGGATGGTGTTCCAACCAACTGAGTCACACAGACCATGGCTCTTAAGACAGATTTTGACTGAAAGTCTATTTTATCCGATATAAATATGCCATCCTTGCTGTCTTTTGGTTACATTTGCCTGGAATATCTTTTCCCTTCTCTTCACTTTCAGTCTATCTATATATGGCCATAAAGCCTTGAGTATTTTGATGCTCTATTTTTAGTGCATTCACATTAAGTCTATGAATGATATATTATTCATATTCAGCATCCTCCCAGGGGAAAGAAAGAAAAAAACCCAGTCTTTTTTCATGCTGTCTCCCAAGTCTCCTTATTGAGTTGGTGTGGCCCCACCAGAAAGTGAGGTTTGTTGATCTGTTTCTCTCTCTGCTGGGATGGATTGGGAAGAGAACTCCCAGCAGTAATCTGCAACATATCTATAAACATGGTTGTCTTTCTTGGCCTCTTTTATTCTGGCCATCATGTAGTCAAACTCTGATCCCTCAGCTTCCCATCTTTTATCCCCTTTCCTGAGAAGAGTTGGACCCACCTATTAGAGTAACTTCTCCCCGATTTCCTATTTCTGTCACTTGTTTGTCAGTAAATTAAACCAGGTGAAGCATCCCTTCAAGATTCCATCCTGGAAAGTCAGTTTGATTTATTCCAGGTACTTTCCAGTCTACCCATGTTCCCCTCAAAGCAAGTCATGATGTAAAGAGTTCATTAGTTGAGGAAAGGGTGGTAATTTATTTATCCTTTTCCTTAATGTACTTCCTTATATCCCACCCTTTTCAGTAAATTATCAATATTTCAATATTGATGATAATCATAAAATCTCATATTTCTTTAACAGACAGGAGTGTATAAAGCATTTTGATGCTCATCAGTTCATTTGATCTTTCTCTTGGCGCAAGAAAAAGATCCCGTGGAAGGAGAACAGCAGAATTGCTTATTCCATTTTCCTAAACATGACACAAGGCTCACAGGGGCAGAATTGGAAGTGATGGAGCCAACCAGCTAAAGGTCCAGGTTTTGTAGAGCTTGGACAATTTTGGGAACCGTATTTTAGAAAAACAATGCATAACTATGAACACAAAATTAGGTATGGAAGTGAATATTTATTTGGAATGAAAAAATTGCAACCAATCACAGGCTTACAAAAACTTACAAATACATCAAACATCAGGAAGCCCAGAAAAAAACGTATTTCATTGTTATTACCTAAAAATACTACTACTACTACTACTACTAATATTATTATCTTAGATCTGGAAGCAATCTAAGTACCCATTGTAGATGAATGTAATATACAGTGAAATATTATTCAACCATAAAAAGAATGAAATATTTCCATTTATGACAACATGAATGGATCTAGAGCAGTGGTTCTCAAATTTTTTTTGGCCATGCCCCACCTAAGCATCTTTAAAATCCTGATGTCCCTCCTGTGACATATAATTCTTATTATTTAAAAAGTGACCTCCTATTCACGTGGAGGAAGCCTAAAAGGCCATTAACTTGGTCTAAACAAGCTTCTAAAGGACATGGCATCCATGAAAGAGAAAAAAATCAAAGAACGAAAGGACAGTTGAAGTACTGAGGAAGACATCACTAAGAAATTGTTAAAATAATAATATGAAGGGATATGAAAAAATAGCAAATAAAGTTTCAATACATATAATAGAGAACTGAAACGCATAAATATGTCACAACATATTTATATACTGTTTATGAGGCCTGTAGAACCATAAAAAATATAAAAAATTCACTGTAATAACTCATTCTCAAATTTTTCCCTTTAAAAATCAACCCCCCCCCCCAGCGGGGGAACCATTGGGGACCACTGATCTAGAGCAAGCACGTCAAACTTGCCTCATTTATTTGGCTGGTGTTAGCCTTTGAGTTTGACATGCTTGATCTAGAGGGTGTTACGCTAAGTGAAGTAAGTCAGACAGAGACAAATACCATATGATTTCACTTACATGTGGTATCTGAAAACCAAAACAAAAGAACAAATAAAACAAAAAGAAACAAATTCAGAGATACACAATACAAACTGGTTACCAGAGGGGAGATGGTGGGCAAAATAAGTGAAGTGGTACTAACTTCCAATCTATCTCTATATATGTATAGAAGGCTAAGTGACCATCTGATCAACTGTCAGACCGGCTGATAGGTATGATGCTCACTGACCACCAGGGGGCAGACGCTTAATGCAGGAGCTGCCGAGTGACAGCAAGTTTGCAGAGTGCCTTCTCGCACTCCAGGACCCCTTGGGAGATGTTGGAGAGTGGCTTTGCCTGATCCCCACAGGCCAGGCCGAGGGACCCCACCTACTGGAGGGACCCTGCTCACTCCACAGAAACCTTTAGAGATGTGGCACTGCCCCAGGTGTGGCAGCTGGGGAGAGACCAGGGGAGGTTGGCTCCAAGGTGTGTCTAGCGCATCTCACTCAGTCCCGATCTACCCTGCCCACCACCTTCTAATTAATTTCCTTTCAATGTGGATGAATTTGTGCACTTGGTCACTAGTTATAAATAAGTAAGTCACGGGATATAATTTACAGCAAAGGGAACATTATCAGTAACATTGTAATACAGTGTGATGACAGATTGTAACTAGACTTATCCTGGGGATCATTTCATAATGTATCTATATATATAAAAGGCTAATATGCAAAGTGTCCCCTCAGGAGATTGATTGGGAGACTGGGAGTTTGATTGCTTGCTATGATGGTGCTAACCACCAACGGGTGGCATGGAATGATGTGAGGCCCCGGCCGGCAGCCGGAAGGCCCTGATCGGCCCTGATTGCTGGCCATACCTAAGGGTCCTACCCATGCACATGATTTCATACACTGGGCCTTTAGTATAAATATCAAATCACTAAGTTATAAACCTGAAACAAAAGATATTGTATGTTAATTATACATCACTTTTAAAAAAAGAAAGAATATAAATTTATAATACCTTTTATACTTTGTGGCTGATTATTCTATGTTGCTGCTTCTTATGACAATGGGTTTTATATCTTATTTCTATGGAGAGAACAGAAATGTAACTCAGTCTTTGCTCTAAAATGGTTGATTAAAAATTTAAAGTTGTAGTCCTGCAAATCTAACATGCAACATAGTTATTACAGTCAATAGTACTTTATTATAGTCTTTGAAGTTGCTAAGAGACTAGATTTTAATCATTTTCACTACAAAAATAAATAATAATTATGTGATATGATGGAAGTATTAGCTAATGCTATGGTGGTAGTTATACTGCAATATGTAAATGTATCAAATCAACATGTTATATACCTTAAAACTCACACAATGTTATATGTCCATTATCTAATCTAATAAAAGAGTAATATTGAAATTGACCATTTCTACGGGATGCCTAAGCCACGCCCATCAGCCAATCAGAGCAGCTGTATGCAAATTAACCCAGTCAAGATGGAGGCCGGCAGTCACGGAACTAGAGTAAACGGGCAGCTTCCGTTTCACCAGGAGTAAACTATCTGCTGCTGGCTGGGCTTCTCCAGGCTCCAGGCAACATATTTACAACATTGTCTCAATTATAGAAGCCTCGATGCTTCAGCAGGCCAGGGCGCGACTACTAAGGTAACATTCTTTCAATTTTAGAAGCCACGAGCTGAAGTAGACAGGAGGCTTCATTACCTGCCTAGGCCTTGGCTTAAAGGAACAGTGTATCAATTATAGAAGATAAATAAACTCCAGAACCTGCTTCCAGCCAGCCTTGCTGGGACATTGGGTCAATGGGAGCTGTGGGCAGCCTGAAAACCTGAAAACGCCCCTCAGCCTGTCACCCAGGCTGGCCATACCCCAATGGGGTGAGGGACCCCACTGAGGGGCTTGGCTAGTCTGCAAACAGCCATCAGCCCCTCACCGAGGCTAGCCAGGTACCCCAGTAGGGACCCAAAACCTGAAGGGACCGTGGGCAGCCTGAAAACCTGAAAATGGCCCTTAGACTCACACCCAGGCTGGCCACACCCCAATGGGATGAGGGACCCCAATGGGGTGAGGGACCCCAATGGGGTGAGGGAGCCCACTGGGGGGGCTTGGCCAGCCTGCAAACAGCCATCAGCCCCTCACCCAGGCTGACCAGGCACGCCAGCAGGTGGACATCCCCAGAGGGGTCCTAGACTGAGAGAGGGCATAGATCGGGCTGAGGGACCTCCAGAGTGCACAAATTTTTGTGCACTGGGCCCCTAGTATCTCAATAAAAGTAAGTTATTGATGGTTCAGAAAAAATTCTTTTTGAGTTCATAACACTGGTAATGCCACATCTATAACTTTCTCCATAGTTTCTGGCCCAGGTAGGGCAAGCCCTTGGTGAATTCTAACTCATTAATTTAAAAAAAAATATATTGTTTTGTTGATTTCAGAGAGAAAGGGAGAGGGAGAGAAAGAGAGCAAAACATCAGTGATGAGGGAGAATCATTGATCAGTGGCTTCCTGCATGCCCCCTACTGGGGATTGAGCCTGAAACCTGGGCATGTGCCCTGACCGAGAATCAAACAATGACCTCCCGGTTCATAGATCGATGCTCAAACACTGAGCCATGCCATCGGGGCTGTAACTCACTGATCTTGATCTAATGGATTTTCATTGTAGTCTAATAGCCACTCATCCAGCTCTACCAACTCCTCACCAGCTCCCACCTTGTGCTTATCCTGGGGTCATGATATGGCTATGAAGCCTTGAAGGCTGGCTCCAAGCAGTTGCAGTTTAGCATCTGATTGCTATTTCTCCTTGAGGTCAAATATGAGATCAATTTGCTTGATGAGTGCAACCTAGGGCAGATTGCCAGTGGAGGTTGTCTGGATGTGAACGCACTAGTACATTCAGAACACCATTAGGGCATACAGTGTACCGCCCTGGGCTGGGACAGTGCAGCCTCACTCCATGCTTGGTTGGGCTGCTCCTTCCTCTCCTATTTCTAGGTGGAGATAGAACTGAACCTTGGGAAGAGAAGGTGAGGGACCTGAAGCATAAACTACATGAGGTTCATGGTAAATTAGCCTTTGTGAGAAAGCTAAAAAAGCTGTGTGCAAGGCAGGTCTTACTGGCGAGAGTGGTCTCAAATTTAATGCTTCTCAATACCATCCTGACAGTGAACGAAGAAAAATAAAGTTGTGGAGGCCTGTGAGGAAAAGCGGGCTATTTAGTCTTTTTTTCCTGCTTCTGGATTCCTTGAACATTCATGGATTACACCATGTTGCGCCTCCAGAGAACAACTGCCACTGAATTGTGTGTTGTCAGCCTATGCTTAATAATCCATAAAAAAGTGGCTCCAGAAAACTTCCTGGAATAGTTCCACTCTTCCTGAGTATCTTCTTGGGTTAACTTCATGCTTAGTCTAAACTTTGTAACTGATTGTGCTCCCCTTATCCTGCTGTTATTACAAAAGCCGAGAGCCAATTTTATGACATCTTATACCGAGTGTCTATGATCCTACAGCATGCATTTGCTATACACGCTCCTTCATGGTTCTACCACATTTTATCATCCCTTATACTTCCTTTGCTCTGTCTTCTTTATATAAACTAAACTAAATTAATTTTTTTCCATACTACATATTTTGAATCTTGGAAAGCTGCCTTAAATTCTTCCAAAACAAGGTTGAATATCTTAACTAATAAAAGTGTAATATTGAAATTAACCGTTTCTCCAAGACGGGGTAAGCCACGCCCACCAGCCAATCAGAGCGGCTGTATGCAAATTAGCCCAGCCAACATGGAGGCCGCCACTCATGGACCTGAGTAAAAGGCAGCTTCCATTGCGGCAGGAGTGAAAGTGAAACTGCGCTCGCTCCGCTTAAACTGGCTCTAGCAAAACACAAGTTTGCAACATAATAACAATCATAGAATCCTCGGGAGCTGAAGGAAATAGCAGGCCTAAGAGTAACATTGTCTCATTATAGACACCACTAGGTGAAGCAGAGAGGAGGCTTCGTTAATAGTTAGTAGGCCGGCTTAAAGGAACAGCATCAATTATAGAAGATAAACAAACCCCAGAAACCTGCGTCCAGCCAGCCTTGCTGGGACATTGGGTCAATGGGAGCTGTGGGCAGCCTTAAAGCCTGAAAGCGCCAATCAGCCTGTCACCCACGCTGGCCACAACCCAATGGGGTGAGGGACGTTCCTGGGGGGCTTGGCCAGCCTGGAGACAGCCATCAGCCCCTCACCCAGGCTGGTCAGGCACGCCAGCAGGTGGACATCCCCAGAGGGGTCCCAGACTGTGAGAGGGCACAGGCCGGGCTGAGGGACATCCCAAGTGCACAGAGCGGCTGCAGGGCAGAACAGCGCAGTACCCAGGACCCATGAGTGAAAAAGAGGCGGCAGGGTTGGCGGCCTGCTTGGCGGCTGCCCAAGCCTTTTGGGGGGCACAGGGGAGTGGGAAAGCAAGGCAGCAGGGTACCGGTGAGTGGGAAAAAGGCAGTGGGGGCATCTCGGCCTGCTTGGTGGCTGCCCAGGCCCTTTTCTGGGCACCGGGGAGCAGGAAAGCAAGGCTGCAGGGGCCAGGGTCCTGCTTGGCAGCTCCCCAGACCCCTTGGCGGCACCGGGGAGTGGGAAAGGAAGGCAGCAGGGGACTGGTGAGTGGGAAAGAGTCGGCGGCCTGCTTGGCGGCTCCCCATGTCCCTTCCGGGGATCAGGGAGCAGGAAAAGGCTGGCCTGACCATGAGATGGGGTTTTCCCTGCTTTCTGGTGGCTGGAGGAAGATGGGCAGTAGGCAAGCTTGGGAGGCAGGCAGCACCCAGCCCTGGCTACAGCTCAAAAAAAGAGAACAACATGCAGGGGAGGGCAAGAGTTTGAGAGATCAACATAGAGGGGGTGCCTGCTCCAAGCCTGGGGGCACACCCCCAGCAGGTAGACACACACAGGAAGACTGCTCCAAGCCTCTGATGCGGCTGGGGGCAGGTCCCCAGTGGTGACACACACACACACACACACACACACACACACACACACACAAAAGGCGCCTGGCAGACTGGGGCCATCATAGGACATCCACTGAGGGGTCCCAGACTGTGAGAGGGGGCAGGCTGGGCTGAGGGACCCCCACTCTCCCTCCCATGCACAAATTTCATGCACCGAGCCCCTAGTCAATAAATAAATGACTATAACTATAAATAGATTTGAACTCAAGTCTTCATATTAAATTAAATTAAAATTTTTTCCCCAGGATACCATACTGCTTTGAAGGTGGAAAGTGTGGGATGAGCTCTGGGCACATGAGGTTGCCCTTGGTTCATTAGTTTCATGTTTGGGTACCTGGTACATCCTGTTCTGTACCAAGCGCTGAGAGGTAGTGAAGTGGGGAAAGATGGGAACTAAATACAAGAGGAGCCAGCAAGAATTTAGGTCCCAATTTAAAAGAATAGTCTCAGTTCAGAGATTTTTCCAACTTTCTCATAATAGCATCAAACAGGCGGTTCATCTGAATCCTTCTTGGTGCTTTCCTCACGGTTCCAGATAAGTAGAATAGGTGGTAAGAGCAGCACTCAGACCCCAGAATGGGCTACCTTCCTGCCTTAGCCTTTACCCTGAAAAACCATTAGAGTATTGTGAAGCTAGCCCTAGCCGGTTTTGCTCAGTGGATAGAGCATTGGCCTACAAACTGAAAGGTTTCAGGTTGGATTCCAGTCAGGGGCACATACCTTGGTTGCAGGCTCCTCCCCAGCCCAGGCCCTGATCCGGATGCGTGCAGGAGGCAACCAGTCAATACGTTTCTCTCACATCAATATTTTTCTGTCGTTTCCTCTCTTTCTAAAAATCAATGGAAAAATATCCTGGGGTAAGGATTTAAAAAAGAAAAAAAGAAGAAGAATATTGTGAGGCTAGACTCTACATTAGAATTTCCTAGTGCCCTAGGAGGTATTCTTTCCTTGTAGTCAGAACCCACAATTTTGTTCTTAACTGAGGAGGGAGCACATAAATGATGAGAAAAGACTGATGGGATGTGGGACCTACCTCTGACACTCTTGAGTAGGCAGTTTTCTGAAAAGTGGTCCAGGGGAGTAACCAGGTACACTGTGTTTGATCAGTGCTTAATAAACTGACACCAACTGATGATGGGAATAGACAAGCCAATGGTACAGACAAATTCACATGAATCAGGAAGCATCTGCTTGGAAGGGGACCACTAGGAAACTACTGCTATCAGAACTTCATGGAATCCCAACTGCTGCCTCAGCCACCACTGATAGGTGGTCTTTCTTTCAGCAAAAGAGTGTCCAGGTAAGTTTTGAAAGCTGGGATATGAAAGAGAGCAGGTGACATTCTAGAACAGGATTGCGTTGTGAGTACATGCTGCAGATGGAGGAGTTCTGCCTGTTGGGATATGGACACTATGCCATAAGAGTCTGAGAACAAGGGAAGTGTATTACATGCTTCTATGTCAAATGCTGTGTCAGGCCCATTGAATAGTTAGGACAAAACAAGACCCAAGATACTGTACTTTGATTCTTCCGTTGCCCCCTTCATTCTAAGTGGCCTGAGTCAGTCTTCCCTTTCTCTGGTCCTCATTTATTCTCACTTTAAAATGCAGGGATCAGAGCAGATGATTGCACAGAATCCTTCTGGTTTAAAGAGTGTAGGAAGAAGGGGTATGAATTGTGTCTGTGTCCAAACCCCTCAAGACAATAACACCTTCAGATTTTTCTCCTTTAGTCCAGTGTGCTGAGAACCCAATGAAATTGGGCATTTCTCTGAACAATCCCCCAGATACTACTTTGAGATTGACATCCTCAACTGCCAGATGTCAATAAAGGAGGATGTGGTGGTTACAACTATAGTTTTTTGACCAGAGAGGCATATGAGGGCAGCTGTTCATTCTCAAAGTGGGAATCTCACAATAGACAGGTGTTCAGAGGCTGAGCAGTGTCCATGGACGAAGAAGCCAAAAGGTAAGAATTTGCTATGGGGAGGGGCTTACATAAATGATGGCTCAGAGATGAGGATTTTCTTTTCCTTTCAAATGAATGGGGCACCTAGTGCCAGTTGTTTGCAAAACTTTGAAAGAATCATGATTAAAATTACAAGCTTCTCTTCACAACTTCTCCTGTGAAGGCTACTTGAGTTATTGTGTTGCTGTCCTTGTCACTTCAGGGATTTCCAAACACAGGAGCTCATCCTCATATCCTCAATTTACTGATCACCTTACCACCTCATCCCTGTGCACATCATATGAATATTATATGCCATAGGCGTATAATAGGCTTGGAATGCCTAGTTTTTTTTAACATTTGAGTTTCAGAAAAAACTTGATTTGTTGTGAATAAGTCCACCTCTCAGGAACATTCTTAGATATGTTCCAAGGATCTTACTATAACTTGCCACTCACGCATATTGCACACCCTCCATCTATTTCTCCCTTAGGACTGTGTCCCTGACCTTCTGATCTTTCCCCCATCATACATCTTATGTGTCCATGCTGAGTCACCAAAAGCAGAGCACACGAAGCTAATTAGGAATAGATCTAAGTTGATAAACTCCATACAGGTAATTTCCCCCCAACTTACTACGACTTCTTTCTGCTCCCTTGGTCACTGCAGACGCAAGATATTTTGTTTATTAATGTTATTTGTGAGCCTAATACTATCTGCTGACTTAAGGTTAAACAGCTCTCTCCATCACTACTCCAAAAGATTTCCTGGATTTGTCTAATGAGGAAAGTTTCTACACTTAATTCCTTTCTTGGTCATCCAAATTCCAGGAGCAGGTTTGGTTCCTGGATTCAAGTTTTCTTCAGCAGCTCAGCCCTGCTGGTACACTACCATACTTACCATTTGTATCTTGAATCACTAACATTTTTCCTGAAACCTTCAAGTTTCTTCATACCTCTATTCTATAGCATTCCTGTATAGTAGTCAACCTCCATCTAGGACCTTTGACTGAAACAACTCCTTTTATATAGTCAGACATTCACTTAGTTCTGGCTGAGCTGAAGTGGGAAGTTTGTTCCAGTTTGTTCCAATCAGAATGTGTTGACAGGACACAAAAGGACTTAGTAAAAGTTTTCATCAGGAGAGTTCTAGATTCCAACCAGGGCTAAGCCTCTGATGCCTCCCTTTACTCTTAGTTTTCCTTTTTCAGACAAGAATTTCTTTCATATATTCAACCTCTAGCCAATATCACCACAGCGAAGGCCTTATTAGCACTTTCCTTTGTTCACATTATTTAAACAGTGGACTATGACAAGTACACCCTTCTACTGCGTGCTTCTGCTTCAGATCTTCCCAGGACCCCTCCATCCTGACATCACAAACACTATTTATAATATCACAATTTTCTAAACTGTTCCTTCACTCAGAAGGGACACTTCCCTTTTATTCAATGCAAAGTATGAGTACATTGGGTGTATTATGCCTTTGTAGTATTTAAGTTAGTCTTTTGTTTAATAAACTTTATTAAAGCAGTATTATTATACATCTATATTCTTCAAATAGCCTCCATGTGGACAGGTGTACTTCCTCTATATTTTCTGGGTCTCCGACTTTGGTCTTGGTCCTGTTACTTGCTTTGGTCAAGGGATATTATCAGACTTGGCATGTGTTTGCAGGATTGGATTTCCTCCTATGATGTCTGCCACATCAGACACTGGTCCAAGAAGAATGAGAGACACATGAGATGCCACTGGTCCAAGAAGAATGAGAGACACATGGATCAAAAGTGGAGCCCACCCTCAGCCTAGATCCAAGCTCAGCCAAACACAGTTTAGATTATTTGAACATCTATTTTCCTGCTGATGTATACGAGAGAAAATAAATCTTTATTGTTGCTTGCCACAAAGATTTTATTGGGAGGAAATTGTTAGTCAACAATACTGACTAAAATATCCATGCAATAAATTCTACTTTAAACACCACCCACAGAAATAATCCTATATAATAAAAGGGTAATATGCAAATTGACCCTAACAGCAGAATGACTGGGAATGACTGGTCACTATGACACACACTGACCACCAGGGAGCAAACGCTCAATGCAGGAGCTGCCCCCTGGTGGTCATTGTGCTCCCATAGGGGGTGCCTTGCCTAGCCACAAGCCAGGCTGCCAGCTGCCAGCACAGTGGTGGTGGCGGGAGCCTCTCCCACGTCCTTAGCAGTGCTAAGGATGTCTGACTGCAGCTTAGGCCTGCTCCCCACTGGCAAGTGGATATCCCCCAAGGGCTCCTGGGGTGCCAGAGGGATATCTGACTGCCAGCTTAGGCCCAATCCCCAGGGATCAGGCCTAAGCCAGCAGGTGGACATCCCCTGAGAGGGCACAGGCTGGGCTAAGGGAACCCCCCCCCCAAGTGCACACATTTTTGTGCACCAGGCCTCTAGTATAAAATAAAGAACATGGGATATGGAAAGAACTAAAATAATTACACAATATTTAATATTAATGACATTTATATTTTTAAACATCTATGATACAAGGAAGAGAATAATGTGGTCCTCTTTGCTGATTAGAAAGCCATGGCTGATATTGATTTCTTCCTTACACTATATTCATTCATAGTCCCTTTGCTTTCAGCCAACAATGTGTCAGCTGGTTGGTGTTTGTTTGTATGTTGTTTTTTTTAACTTGGTAGAATAGACAAATAGATTTTAAAGCAAAGGCTGTAATAAGAGACAAAGAAGGACACTATATAATGATAAAGGGAGCAACCCAACAAGAGGTTACAATCTGTATAAACATTTATGCACCCAATATAGGAGCAACTAAATATATAAAGCAAATCTCCAGTAGGGGGTGTGCAGGAGGCAGCCAATCAATAATTACCTCTCATCATAGATTTTTCTTTCTCTTCCTCTCCCTTTCTCTCTAAACCCAATAAAAATAAATAAAAATGAAAAGATTAGGGTTAGATCTAGGATTAGGGTTAGGGTTAGGTTTAGGTCTAGGGTTAGGGTTAGAGTTAGGGTTGTGCTATGGTTAGGTTTACGGTTAAGATTAGGACTAGGGCTAGGGTTAAGGTTAGGGTTAATGTTATAGTTAGTGCTAGGGTGAGGTTTAGGGTTAGGGTTATAGTTAGGGCCAGGTTAAGGGTTAGGGTTAGGGCCAGGACTAGGTTTAGTGTTAGGGTTATGGCTAGGGTTAGGTGTAGGGTTAGTGTTAGGGCTAGAGTGAGGGTTAGGGTTAGGTTTTGGTTAAGATTAGGGATAGGGCTAGAGTTAGGTTTAGAGTTAGGGCTAGGATTAGGGTTAAGGCTAGTGTTATGGTTAGTGTTAGTACTAGGGTTAGATTTAGGGTTGATTAGGGTTGAGGTAAGAATTATGGTTAGGGCTAGGGTTAGGGTTAGGGTTAGGGCTATGGTTAGTGGTAGGGTTAGCATCTAGATCCAGCTGTGAGCCTGGCTTCTGGCTGAGTGGTGCTCCCCGTGTGGGAGTGCACTTAGATGCACAGTGGAATCACCTGGAGAGTTATGGTAAAGGTTAGAATTATGGCTAGAGTTAGAGTTAGTGTTTGAGTCCCTGGATGCATATTGGATTCACGAGGAGAGTTAGGGATAGGGTTAGAGTTAGGGCTAGGGCTAGGGCTAGGATTAGGGTAATGGTTAGGTTAGCATTAGTGTTAGGGCTAGGGCTAGAGTAGCATCTGGCTTTAGGTTTGGGTTAGGTACAGGGTTAGAGCTGGAGTTAGGGTTAGGATTAGGGTTATGTTTAGGGCTAGGGTTAGGGTTAGATTTAGGGCTAGAGTTCTTGTTACATTAGATTTAGGGCTAGGGTTAGGGTTGAGCTAGTGCTAGAATTAGGGTTAGGGTTAGGATTAGGGCTAATGATAGAGTTGGGGTTAGGGTTAGAGTTAGGGCTACGGCTAAGATCAGGGTTAGGGTTAGGGTAAGGTTTAAGATTAGGGTTAGGGTTAGTGTTATGATTAGGCCTAGGGCTAGGGTTAGGGCTAGGGTTATGGTTAGGGTTAGGCTTAGAGTTGGGGCTAAGGTTAGGATACATTTAAGGCTAGGGTTAATGTTTGTGTTAGGTCTATGGCTACTCTTTGGTTAGGATTAGTGTTAAGATTAGGGCTAGGGTTAGTGTAGGATTAGGGTTAAGGCTGTGTTAAGGTTAGGCCTGGGGTTAGGGTATGAACTGGGGCATCTTTCATGGAGATTTTTATTTAATACTAGAGGCCTGGTGCACAAAATTTGCCCAGCCTTTGCCCTTTCGAAGTCTGGGTGCCCTCAAGGGATGTGTAACTGCTGTGGAGGTGGGAGAGTCTACCGCCAGTGTGGCTATTTTCACCAGCTGTGAGCCCAGCTTCTGGCTGAGTGGTACTCCCCTTGTGGGATTGCACTGACCACCAGGGGGAAACTCCTACATTGAGCATCTGTGGTCAGTGTGCATCATAGTGACCAGTCTTTCCAATGTTCGGTTGATTAGCATATTAGTCTTTTATTATATAGGATGAAGCTTGAAGCATGAAAGGGAGCTTGTCAGAAAGTGGAATAAGACATTTTTGACTGAGAGAAGAGCTGGAGTCAGAGCATAGAGGGTCCCTAGAGCCTTGGACAAAGACCAAATTTAGTGAGGCAGGTTTCCAAGTGTGAAAGTTAGGAGTTCTGAGTTGAAGGCCAGGGAAAGGGTATCAATGGAAAAGTCAGTGGAAACAAGAAAATGAAAACCCACTCAGCAGAAGTGAAGGAGCCACCCACGGTGGCAATCCTTTGTAAGAAGGCATCTCAAGTGTTTGGTGTTTATTCTAGTTCCATCATTGACCAGTTGGCTAATGCTGAGCATATAACTTTAATTCTTTGATCCTCAGTTTCCTGGTCTGTAAACGGGGTATTATCATTGCTGTGAGGACCAAATGAGTTGAGTTGAAGCAAAGTCATGGCTAAAATGTTCACATTAAAAATAATGTTCACAACACTTATCAGAGCCCAGGCTTCATGGGAGACTGTGATAAGGTCTGCTTGGGCTGCCCTCCATGCCAGCGCACCACAAGAAGCTCAGCACTACACTGTGTGGGAACAACATTGTTTCTCAGGCCCTCACTGGCACTACCATCTCCTTCTTCACCTGATTTTCCCAGCAACATGAGGGCTCCCAGAGCAGTAATGGCCAGTTGAGAGGAACCATTCTGCAGAGGGTAGTCTGCAGGATCAGGGAGAGCAAACACTCTAACATTGTATCTAACAGAGGTCACAGTTAATGCGATGCATCGATGCATCGAAGGGGACAGTCTTAGCTGATCCTACCAGAAGATAACAGGATGGGGTGCTGGTTCCATAGAAGACACACTCAGGTTTATGGCAATGTTTTTGTGCTTGTCCAAGGTGAAGTCCTGCCTGTTTGGGTAATGTGTTGAGTTGAGGCTTACTAAGGCTCATATAACCACAGTCATGTAACCCTGAAACTGCTATAAAATCACACCAATAAAATCACACTAGCCAGCCTTTCCTCTGGATATAACACCTGGGTTCTACCTGAGCTCAGTATCTTTCCGCTGAATGGGCCCTGGTTACCAAGCAAGGCGGAAGCATCCGCTGATGGCCAGTGTGTGGCCTGAGTAGTTAATTATGTACAAGATGCAGAGGAAATTAGCATGGCTGACTTACCGGGGCTTGAGTAAGAGTGAGAGTGTGCTCACGCACTTACACTCCTCCATTAACCTCCACTTGCTACCATTTATTGAACTCCTTTGTGTGGTGTTAATAAAAGGATAGTCTAAGTGAAAATACCATTGTTCTCATTTGGAAACTGGTGGCTTCAGAAGGATTATTAGAAGATTCTAAGCTGCTCCTTTTCCCTATAAACAGCCTGAATCAAAATCCACCACGTTATGAATAGTTCCTTTGTTTTGGCAGTGGAGTGACAGAGAGCTCTATTTTGCGCACCTTTCTTGGGACATTGGTAAAGTATAAAAATGATCTTTTCTTTTTTTTTTTTTTTAAGAGGAAAAACCTGGAACCCAGAATGAGTGAGTTGCTGGCAGCTGCTAACCTTTGTAGACGCCTTGTAATGACCAAGTTCTCCCATTTCACCTGGCCTCATGGGTTCTCACAAAACCGGAGGCACCATGTCCTCTTCATCTTTGACATGAGGAAGCTGACAGTCTCAGAGATGGAAAGTGGGCTGACCAAGGCCACACGGAGTGTGAAGAGCTCAGCTTGACTTCCTACTCAGGACACGGTCAACCTGGAGGCTGGTAGAACCTGTTTCCTTGCACAGGCTCAGACCTGAGTGCCCTGTGCTGTGTTGCCCGCCCCTCTCCCCGCTTGTCTCCTGCTCTATGTTGCTTAATTTGCCCTGGATCACATCCTGCTCCAGGGAGTGAGAACAGCCCTAGGAGAGGAACAACAGAAAAGGGACACCATCTAAATGACAAAGGCTATTCCGACCTTATGGGAATATTGGTGCCACTACAGAGGCTAGGAGAGGAAAACTGAGAAAACTCACACCAGGAAAGCCAGGCCGAACCCTGATACTTACAAAATGCCCTTGGAAACATGTCTCATTTGCCCATCTTCCTTTTCCACTGTCTGCGTTTTGGTCTGTGGGAGAAAAATATTTTCAAATGTTATCTGGTTAAATTTTATTCTTATAGATATAATTTTTTATTTTCCATCTTTAAGACTTTAAGACTTCCGTCTTTAAGATTAGATCATGAAGCTAAGTTCTTCTGCTGCAGGGAAAGTAAAACCTCAAAGAACTCAGTGGCAACTCAGAGTCATATTTATTTCTTTCTCCATTGTGGAGCCTTGAAAGATGTGGGTTTTAATTGCAAGGGTCAGTCTCTGGAGAGAGAAATTGCTAAAATTCACTGAGTAATAATTATATAGAGGTTGCGTGGATTATCTATTTTATTCTTGTTATCATTGTTCTAGTCTTAAAGATGAGAAAGTTGATGCCCAGAGAGAGGTGAATTAACTTGTCTGAGATCACTCAGCTAGGAAGTGGTAGAGCTGGGATTTGAGTCTAGGTGTCTGACTCTGGGTTCATACTTCATCACTTTGTACCTTGTCTCAGATGTAGGGTATTGTGTTCAGGGAAGGGAACCAAGCTGAGAATAAAACATTTTAGAAGCTCACTGGTTGAGTCTTCTGCCTTGTGGGTCTTTTGAGACTTACTATCTTGCAAGTTTGAAAAAATGAGTTCCCATTTTTTGCCTGAGGAAAAAAAAGGCAAAAATGGGGAATTGTCTTACTCAAGGTTACAGAAAGATAGTTGCAGGATAGGGTTGGAAACTAGATGTCTCATCAATATTCCAACGCCCTTTCTCTGCTCTCCATTCCGCAGGCTTTGGTGAATTTTCCTGGTGATTAACCAAAGCTTCCCTTGGGCTGGAGGATCTCCAAAACTCAGGAATATCAGGGGCTAAAAGGATGGTGTTTGGTGAAAGAGGGCAAGCAAAAACAGAACATTTGCTTTTGGATTTTGGTGACAGATAGATATAGTGTCCCAGACCCCAGGATAAAGCTGGATGCTGGGACAGGTCAAGGTCTATGAATGGAGAGGTTTGTGGATGTGTTCATAGAGGAAGATTTATAGATTCATAGAAGTGGTGATGGGGAGAGAAGGATTCTGGAGTTCAGGAGTGGAGGAAGACTTTTAATCATGCCATTTATGGAAATTATTCTTGGTAAAGAAAGAGAGAACATTAGAGAGAATAATGTCGTGGCTGGTAAGATATTCTTCTATTGAGTTCCCACCAGCAGCCCCAGGGTCAGGCCTGGGCACAAGAAGCTTCTTACTTATTTTGTTTTATATTACTGTAGATTGTGCAGGTTGTCCCGCAGAAGGTAGAACAGCAATGCAATCCTTTTGGGCAATCTTCCTGCTGTGTACAGAATTGAGTACAGTTTCCAGGGTCCTCTCTGCAGGGTGGAGGCTCCAAAATATACTCTGGAACACAGAACAGGAAAGACAGGGCCTACACAACAGTCTGGAGTAACATTCTCCAGAAGCCCAAAGAGCTGCCAGGAAACCAGCTACCCTGAACTCCCTTCTGTTGGCCACAAGGAAGTGGAATAAGATTTTTTTCCTTAGCTGCTGCCTTCTATAGAGTTCTCAGCAGGGAAAATCAGGGCTTGGATATTTGATCAAAGACACAGTTTGTTAAAACCCTTCATCCATTGGTCATTCGCCATCCTTGCAGATCCGAGGCCCAGTCCCCAGAAACTTGGTTGGGTTTAGTTCAAGGGAATGAATGGTACGTATGATATGTGGATGCATTTGCACTGACTCATTATGTAGTCTCAAGCAAGTTGTAAAGTCTCTCTCATAGTTTAGCCCAGGGTCAACCTAACATGTGTTATTTATGTGTAGAAGAATGAATGCAAGGGAATATTTTGGGAAAGGATAAAGACAACACAGCACACAAAAGGCACTGGCATCAGAATGCTAGAGCTCAAATCACAAATGAGTTCTGGGTGTGACAACTTTCCTGGGGAGAAGAGAGGGTATTTCAGAGTGGGGTCAGGTTCTGGGGTCAAAGATCAGCTTCTCCTTCTTTCCAGATCTTTGCTGTTCAGGAGAAGACTATGAATCTTCATGCTGACATCTCATTCCCCTCAGCCCCCAGTAGTCAGGTCAAAGATAAGATTACCTCCACCAGGAGACTCTGTCCCAGGTTTTCAATTCACAATCCTTTCTTTGTTTCGGATTTCTAAGGCATTAAAGATGGGCCCCATTAACCCCTTTATCTAATCCCAGCCAGGCCTTAAATTTTGTATCTTGTGACTTGCCCTTTCTTTAGGGCAAATGTCATAGGTGGGGCATTCTATAAGCCCCTGTGGATGTATTACTCTGCAGGTATTTGAAATTAGAAGTGGGTCTGTGGGATATCAAAGCTGATCTCAAAAGAATAAGTGAATAAAAGTGGGGCTATACTTATAACAGCAAATGGCACCAGAGATGGGGTGAAAGAAGCCCAGGTCCAAGCTGTTGATTGTCTGAGTCAGCGCCAGAAACTGGGACTGGTTCCCATTTTGGAGAGGTTGGACTTCAGTGGAAGAGCATGGGAAAGGAATCCATCAACCAGGCTCTCAGAAAGATTGACCTTCTCCAGTTTTGACTTCTCTTCTGGGTATCTAGTTGCAATATCAGTCATAGCACTTGCCAGTCTTACAGAGAGCCTGTTTGTGCCTATATCCAAATTTTAGTTCTTAATTCTCCAATTAACGGCACCCTGGATACCCTCATTCTCGTGCAGCTTGCTTAGCCTTCCTCAGTCATACAAACTTTCTCTGAGACTCTTAAAACAGGACCTTGTCTATCTTGACACATGACATACCACATGTACTCCTGCTCTGAGTCCCCAATATTCTGAAGATGTCCTCTCCACAGAAATGTGGAGGCATGATGAATAATAGTTCATTTTCCTTTTGGTATTGGTCAAGGTCAACATTGCTGTGGCCAGTGCTCTTGTTAGGTTGAGCTAGTCAATGGTGGCTGCTGAGATGGATTATATTTACTGAGTAATAATTATATAGAGCTTCGGATTGATGTGAATCACTGGTAATTATGTGGGTACCCCTGAATTTTTAAATGCTGGAATAAAATGCAAGGCTTTCCTTTCTTCCTAAAACATCTTCCCAAACCAAGATTATGTAGGTTCCAGTTTGAGTTCTACCAATTTAATTTTCCTCTCTGCTTTAATGCTTGAAAAGTTAGCCCAAACATCCATGAAGGAACCAGGGCAGCGAGAATAAGCTGGGCAATGAGGCTGACAACATTTGCAGTAGTTAATACTTACCGAGCATTTACCATGGTCCAGTAAGAGTGCTCTATGCTTGCATGCATTATCTCGGTTTCTCCTCCCAACTACCCCAATATCATTATATTCATCACAAAGATACAATCTGAGGCCCAGATACTTTGCCCAAGATCACTCAGTAAGGAACAGGTATTCCAACCTACATCTTAATGACAATAAAATCTGGACTCTTGAACACATGGTGTTTTCTCATGAGGTATGCCCATGAATTGGTCCTCAGATCCCCCATCTCTACAGATGCTTCTTCCCTCACCTGGGCCGGGCCCCAGCACCTACTCATAAATTGCTGCTTGGGACTTGCAGGCACCAGCTGTGGTGCTAGATGAATCAACAGCAGGAGCTGAAGCAGCAGCACAGGCTTCATGCTGCTGGCAGGATGGGTGGTAAGTCTTGGCTGAGGACTGCTGGGTTTGAACAGGCACAGTTTAGGGGAAATGAGAGGGAAGGAGAGAAAAGAGAAGGCATGCTGTGATTGGCTTTATTCTGATCTATCGGGAGGGTTTGGCAGAAATCCAGGCACCTCCTAACCATACCCACTCCAGGATCTGGTAGTTTTTTCAAATCTACACCCTTTTCATCTGCCTGAGCTTAACTTTGTTATTTCTCTCATCCAAGTCTTGTTAATGTTCTTTCACAAAACTTTGTGAGTTTTCCATGTCTTTGTTAAATTTATTCCTAGAGGCTTGAATTTTCAAATGAAATTGTAAATATATTGTAACTCTTTAGTTACTTGTTTTCCTTTGTTATTTTCAATAATATAACATTATCTCAGCTTCAGGTGTACACCCAGTGATTAGACATTTATATAACTTACCAAGTGATCATCCTAATGAACCTAGTACCTAGATATACAATTATGCGTATATTTTCTGTATTGCTGGAGATGTAACACCAGGTACCATAGAGAGTTATTACAATATTATTGATAATGTTCTCTATGTTGTACTTTATATCCCCATGACTATTTGTAACTATCAATCTGTACTTCTTAATCCCTTCACTTTTTTAACTCCCGACCTCTCTTTCATCTGGCAACCATCAAAATGTTCTTATTTATGATTTTGTTTCTGCTGTTCTTGTTTATTTATTTTGGTTTTTAGACTCCACATACAAGTGAAATCATATGGCATTTGTCTTTCTCTGTCTGACCTTATTTCACTCAGCACAATACTCTCTATGTCCATCCATCTTTTTTTCAGTTTACTATTTTAAAAAATCTTTATTGATTAAAGAGAGGAAGGGAGAGGGAGAGAGAGATAGAAACATCAATGATGAGAGAGAATTATTGATAGACTGCCTCATGCACGATCAGGGATAGGACTCACAGCCCAGGCATACGCCCCAACCGGGAATTGAACCATGACCTCCTCATGGGTCAGTGCTTAACCACTGAACCACTGTAGCCAGGCCAGTTTACTACTTTTAAGGAATTTTACATCTATGTTCACAATGGAACTGGGCTTGTAACTTTTCTTTCTCATATAGTCCTTGCCTGGTTTGGTAGCAAGTTTATACTGACATCAGAGAATCTGCTGAATCACAGTATTCCCACCCCATTTTTTCTGAAAAAAATTAATTCTTTGGAAATTTTTTTCTTTTTTTTGTTTATGTTTTTATTTATTTATTTTTTCTTTATTGGTCAAGGTATTACAAATATGTCCTCATCTCCCAATAACCCCCAACCCTCCCCACCCCACTCATGCTATCATCCCCCTGTTGTCTGAGTCCATTGGCTTGGCTTATATGTATGCATACAAGTCCCCCCCCCCGCACACCCCCTTTCCCACCCGCCCTCCGGGGATCAACAGACTGATCACTGTTTCTCTGTCTCTGGATCTGTTCCTGTCCATCAGTCTATGTTGTTCTCTATATTCCACAAATGAATGAGATCATATGATATTTATCTTTCTCTGACTGGCTTATTTCACTTAGCCTAATACTCTCCAGGTTTATCCATGCGGTTGCAAATGGCAAGTTTTCCTTCTTTTTTACCTCAGCATAGTATTTCATTGTGTAGATATACTACAGGTTTTTAATCAACTCATCTGCTGATGGGCACTTAGGTTGTTTCCAGATCTTAGCTATGGTAAATTGTGCTGCTATGAACATAGGGGTGCATATATCCTTTCTGATTGGTGTTTCCAGCTTCTTAGGATTTATTCCTAGAAGTGGGATCACTGGATCAAATGGGAGTTCCATTTTTAGTTTTTTGAGGAAACTCCATACTGTTCTCCACAGTGGCTGCACCAGTCTGCATTCTCACCAGCAGAGCAGAAGGGTTCCTTTTTCTCCATATCCTCGCCAACACTTGTTTGTTGATTTGTTGATGATAGCCATTCTGACAGGTGTGAGATGATATCGCATTGTTGTTTAGATTTGCATCTTTCAGTTAGTGACTTTGAACATGTTTTCATAAGTCTTTCGGCCTTCTGTATGTCTTCTTTTGAAAAGTGTCTATTTAGGTCCGTTGCCCATTTTTTGATTGGATTGTTTATCTTCCTTTTGTTAAGTTGTATGAGTTCCCTGTAAATGTTGGATATTAAACTCTTATCAGTGATATCATTGGCAAATATGTTCTCCTATGCAGTGGGCTTTCTTGTTGTTTTATTGATGGTCTCCTTTGCTGTGCAGAAACTTTTTATTTTGATGTAGTCCCATTTGTTTATTTTCTCTTTAGCTTCTTTTGCCCTAGGAGCAGTATCATTGAAGAAATTTTTTCGGCATATGTTTGCGATTTTGCTGCCTGTGTATTCCTCTAGTATTTTTATGGTTTCCCATCTTACATTTAAGTCCTTTATCCATATTGAGTTTATTTTTGTGTATGGTGTGAGTTGGTGGTCTAGTTCCATCTTTTTGCATGTATCTGTCCAATTTTCCCAACACCATTTATTGAAGAGACTGTCTTGACTCCATTGTATGTTCTGGCCTCTTTTGTCAAATATATATTTTAAAATATATTTTATTGGTTTTTTACAGAGAGGAAGGGAGAGGGACAGAGAGTTAGAAACATCGATGGGAGAGAAACATCAATCAGCTGCCTCTTGCACACCCCCCACTGGGGATGTGCCCACAACCCAGGTACATGCCCTTGACTGGAATTGAACCTGGGACCCTTCAGTTCCCAGGCCGATGCTCTATCCACTGAGCCAAACTGGTCAGGGCTCCTTTGTCAAATATTAATTGAGCATATTGGTTTGGATCGATTTCTGGGTTCTTTATTCTATTCCATTGATCTATATGTCTGTTCTTGTGCCAGTACCAGGCCATTTTGAGAACAGTGGCTTTATAATACAGCTTGATGTCTGGTATTGAGATCCCTCTTACTTTGTTCTTTCTCAGGATCGCTGCAGCTATTCGGTTTTTTGTTTTTTTTTATTCCAGATGAATTTTTCTTATTTCCTTTTTATTGGATTATAATTATCCATGTGAGTATGAAGTGGTTGGTATATAATTGTGGTTTTAATTTATATTTCATTAATAACTAATAATCTTGAGAATATTTTCATGTACTGGATGATAATTTTTATATCATATATATATATGTATATATATTTAATTAATCCTCACTCGAGGATATTTTTCCATTGATTTATAGAGAGAGTGGAAAGGAGAGGGAGAAACATAGAGAGAGAAACATTGATGTGGGAGAGAAACAACAATTGGTTGCTGGGGATCAAGCCTGCAACTGAGGTATGTGCTCTTGACTGGAATCGAACCTGGGGCTCTTCAATCCGGGGGCCAACACTCTACCCACTGAGCCAAACCAGCTAGGGCTATATTGCATCTTCTTTATCCATCCATCCAATGATAAATTTAGTTTGTTTCCATATGTTTTTACATATATAATATTTTTTCTTAAAAATTTTCTGTAAATTATTTCCTAATTAGAATATAGAAAATATTATATTTTTCAAGAAAAAGGTCTGTTTACAAAAGGAGAGACTTAGTTATGTGACAGAAGGGGCAATCTCTGCAGAGGCCCAAATCCCACATAGTACAGGCTATGGGGAGGGGCAGGCACAGGGGAGGACACAAGGACTCCTTGCCCTGCCCTGACCTGGCCAGTAGAGGCAGGAAGGAGCCCTGAATAACTTGCTCTTTCTTACCTTCTCTCCACACACCAGCTTCCAGGAAAGTCTGTGCCAGACGGAAAGCTCACTGCTCTGGCTTGAATCATGCCAACCCAGGCATTGCTGCCCATCCTGCTTCTCTGTGTTCTGCTGCTGCAGGCCCAGGGAGGACCCCGTAATAAGAACAAGATGCCTAGTAGGTGATGGGCTGGGGGGTTGGGATGGGGAGGAAAAAGGAGGGGCTGTGTCCAGGTAAGGACAACCTGGGACTTGAACCTTTCAACACATCCATCTCTGACCACAGGAGTCTGAAGACTCTGAGTCCTTCCAAATCATGGCCCTTCAGCTCCCTTATGGGGCCCTGGGACTAGTGATGGGGGTGGAGGGCAACCTACATCTTTTTATTCTCCATTCTCAAAGTTCAGAGACATATGGTGCATACAATAGTGAAAGGTGCACAGAGCTGAGAGTCAATTCTTTCATTTATGCTCATATGTGACAGGTCAACGTTCAGACATGTTTTGGGGAGTAGGTCTAGAATGAAAGAACTTTTGGAGAGAAAATTTTGACATGTTTCAGACTTCACTGAGGTCTCAGAGTCAGAGTGTAGATTCTATGGGGTTGGCTTCACCAAGGCCATGACTAATATGAGACCAGCGTCCTGGCTGTAGGAGTTTGAAGGGGTCCAGGAAGCCCAAACATTAAACCTGTTGGTGGAGAATGGGGGTCATGGATTGAAGATGCTATCCATCAGCAGGATTTGGTGAGGGGCAGAAAGGGAGTTCCCTGAAAAGTCCAAGAGTATCGTGAGTGGGACTTGGGTTTTGGAGTCATGATGAGACTTCAAGCTTGAGAGGAGTGCTTTGTGTGGCCTGGTTCCATTGACCTTGCTCCTGTTCCTTTTAGGTGTCAAGTCCTGTCAGAAGCGGCCCAGTGTATATCTTTGCAACTACCATTGTTCATATTTCCTAAAGTGTCCCGATTCAAATACCATATGCTGTTCAACCTACTGCGGGAACGTTTGCATGAACCGCTTGTGAGTGGGTCTGTGTATTCTGTTCCCTTAACCCTCTAAAACTGTGCCTGCAACCTTAAATCCTGGGCACAGGGCTTTCAACCTCCTCACTATCTGGATGGCATGTTTCTGTCAAATAAACCAGAACAAACGCCCAGAGACCTGCCTATTTTATTCCTAGTGCTTGTGATCATTGAGAACCCAGTGCAGACCCCAGCATGCCCCCACCTCTCTGAGTCTGGTCCCTGATCCCTCTCCCCTGGTCCTGCTTCTCTCCCTTTGGCCCACGCACTCCTGCCAGGCCCTCAGAGGCCCAGCTCTCTTGTTGCTCTGCTTCTAGGGGGAGAAACTGCTCATGGGTGGCATCCCCCTGTGCTAAAGAGAACATCCTCACCCTGGAGTCACAAAGGCCAAGTTAACCATGAGCTAGGCAGGGACTAAACCCTGGGGCACAGAGTCTGAGGCCCTGAAGGAGACCTTTTCTTTAATTTGTCCCATCCCTGTGCCTTTCTTCTCCCTCTCCTTTGAGAAATCAGGTAACTATCTCTTTATAATGAAGAAAATGAATCCCAGAGTGGTTAAGGGACATGGCCAATGCCTGTCACTTAGAGAGAGACAGGCCATTCATGATATGGCTAGAGGAGGGTGTTTCCTCTGAACTCCCTGTTTGCTCACATCTTTTCCACTGTGGTGAGACCATAGGCATTGAAGTGAGTGCCTGTGCCAACACCAAGTTTCACCACTTCATCCTCCACCAGTATGGCCACTCTTAACATGGGCCTGGAGTGAGTGTCAGGACCTAAGACTCCAATGCCTTCCATTCACTGAGTGGTCCCTACCTGTCCCAAATCCTCCTCTTTATGCCCTCATTTCCTCTCTCTTTTTTAAACAGGAGGGAAGCCATGGGGGTGGCTCCATTGTGATGCTGCTATGGATTAATGAACACAGGTGGCTGTGTGTCTTGTCCCTGGTCTCATGGTGAGTCAGTGAGAATAATCACTACGTACAGTCTTCCTACCTCTCTGTGCAATCACATTCCTCTGAAATGGTCATGGGACTAGACCCAGGGATTGAGTCTTGTGTGGCCAAACGGGACTTGGCATCAAGTGTGGAGAACTCAGGCAGGCAGCCCATGCAGGAGGCGGGTGTGCAGTGTGACACTCCAGTTCAGTCCTTCCTGCTGGGCATCAATGCAGGAGAGGAGGAAATCTGCCTTCATTAGGCCAGAGCCCCTGACCTACCTCAGAAGCATCACAGGGCTCCTGGTATTAAGGATCTTCTCTATCTGTACTAAGAGCTGCTCTTGGGCAAGGGGGCCTTGGGAAAGAGGTCATGACCAACCACCAACACAGACATCATCAGAGTGGGTAGGTGGTAAAGGATACTCTACAGAAATTCTTATTTGGTTCTTTCTCAGATAACCTCACTCTCCAAGCATCTTCCCAGCGCTTGGCCATGCCTCAAACACCCTCGGAGAAACTATTAAGAGAGGCAAGGTTACATGAAAGCTCCTTGACTTTCTCATGCCAATAGCATGGTGGGTTCTTCTGCGTGGCTACTCAACCACGAATGTGCCTTTAGCCTCAGCCATGAGGCAGGAGACCTTGAGGAGGATAATTAGCTCTGTATGTCTCTTTAATAAATCCTACCTTAAACTCAGAGTAAGTAGCTGCCTCCTCCAAAGACATAACCTTCTAAATAACTCCTACTCAGTGATCTACATTCTGATACTGAGGAAGGGCAGTCTCTAAGTGCAGAGCATGATATATCTCCATTGTGTGTTGTTTAAATGTTTTAAGTCTTTCTAATTTTTGTTCTCTTTGACTTATCAATAATTGAGAAAAGTATATTGAGGGCTCTTCACACAGCCATGGATTTTTTCAGTTTATGCCTATAATTCCATTGATGTTTGATTATTATATCCTGATTCTATTGATTTAGGTAAATATGAATGAATTCCTGGCAGGATGAGTTTTTATCATTATATAGTGACCAGATACACCAAGCACTGGGACAGCTAACAATGCAGGACAGAGGAGAGATCCTCTAAGAGGAGGCACTGCTCTGTAAGATTGGAAAGAGCACAGAATTGAGGCTTTTTCTCTAGGAGGGAAGGGAGGAAATGAAAGGGGTCTAGTCCCAGCTTTATTGTGTTCTCCCTGCAGAGTTGGTCTCTATCTTGCTTTATATCAAGTACTACTGACCAATTAAGGTCTCTCTCGGTCAAAACCAGTTCATTAAGGCTGGGAGAGGCAGCCACTACTTCAAATGTGCAGAAAAGAAAGCAAACTGACAGGAACATGAAAAATCAAGAATGCATGAAACATCCAAAGGAAGGAAACAAATTTTCAGTAACCAACCTTAAAGAAATGGAGGTCTTTAAATTGGCTAACAAAAATGTCAAAATAATTATTTTTAAAGCTCAGTTATAGAAGAACACAGATTCACAACCAAATGAAAGAATTTTAAATGACATATGAACAAAATGATAATGTCGTCAAAGAAATATAAATGATTAAAAAACAAAACAAAAATACTGTAGATGAAGAATATAATAAATAAATTGAAAAATTCACTAGAAGGGTTTCAAAAACAGACTTGGTCAAGCAGAAGAAAGATTGGTAGACTTAAAGACAGGTCCATTTAATTATCTGATAAAAACTGAATTTAACAGCACATTCAAAGGATTATACAACATGACTAAGTGGAATTTATCTTTAGGATGCAAGGAGGCAACATCTACAAATCAATCAATGTGAATGACCACATTAACAGAATAAAGGATAAAAATCATATGATCATCTCAATAGATACAGAAAAAACATGTAAGAAACTCACCAACCTTTCATGATTAATTTCTCTACAGTAAAGGTCATATATGACAAGCCCACAGCTAATATAATACATAGTTAATATCATACTGAAAGATTTTCCTCTAAGGTCAGGAACAAAACAAGGATGCCCACTCTTGCCACTTCTATTCAATATAGTACTGGAAGTCCTAGCCAGAAAATTACACAATAAAAAGAAAGAAAAGACATTCAAATTAGAATGGAAGAAGTTAAATTGTGTTTGCAGATGACATGATAATCTCTTTATATAAAAGCCTAATATGCTAAGTGTCTGACCGTTCAACTGTTTGACCAGTAGCTATAAACACACACTGACCACCAGGGGGCAGATGCTCAATGCACAGCTATGGAATAGACTGATACATCTCAGAGGGAAGGGGTGTGGGAGGAAGGTGGGAAGAGATTAACCAAAGATCTTATTGCATTCTAGAGGCCCAGTGCACAGATTGGTGCACCTCGGCCTGGCCTGTGCCCTCTCTTAATCTGGGACCCATCGGGGGATGTTGGATTCCCGTAGGCCAAGCCAAGGGACCCCACCAGTGCATGAGTCCATGCACCAGGTCTTTAGCATATATAGAAAACCCCAAAATTCAGTTAAATTGCAAAATCAACCAACAAAAATCAATTCTGTTTTTATACACTAACAACAAACTATCAAAAAAAATAAATTAAGAAAACAAAACTATTTCTAATAGAATCAAAATTAATAAAATACTTAGAAATAAATTTAACCAAGGGAATGAAAGATCTGTACACTGAAAACTATGAAACAGTGATGAAAGAAATAAGTGAAGACATACCAAAAAATGGAATGATACCTCACATTCATAGATTGGAAGAGTTAATATTGTTTAAATATCTATGCTACCCAACATGATATAGATTCAATGAAATCCCTATCAAAATTCCAAAGACATTTCTCACAGAAATAGAAAATAAAAAATAAAAAACACATAAAATTCATGTGGAGCCACATAAGACCCCAAA
The DNA here is from genome assembly GCA_004026665.1 of Murina feae. Lineage (NCBI taxonomy): Eukaryota > Metazoa > Chordata > Mammalia > Chiroptera > Vespertilionidae > Murina > Murina feae. The sequence goes on from PVJC01006485.1 coordinate 53,387, forward strand.
TAGCCAAAGCAATTTTCAGCAAAAATAACAAACTAGAAGAACCACACTTTCTGATTTCAAAATATATTACAAAGGTATAATAATCAAAACAGTATGGTATTTTACAAAAAACACAGTATGGTATTGACAAACACAAAACCCATACACATATAGACCAATGGAACACAATAGGAAACCCCAAATTAAAAGCACACATTTATAGTAAATGATTTTTTAAAAAAATTTATCTTTATTGTTCAGATTATTATAGTTGTTCCTCTTTTTCCCACCATAGCTCCCCTCTTCCAAGTTCCCACCCTCCCTGCTGTCCCCCCCATCCTCATCCATAGGTGTACGATCATTGTCCATTCTCTTCCCGCACCCCCAATACCCTTTACCCCAGAAAATTAATTGTCAGTCCAATCCCTTTCTATGCCCCTGATTCTATTATATTCACCAGTTTATTCTGTTCATCAGACTTTTTTTATTCACTTGATTTTTAGATTCACTTGTTGATAGATATGTATTTGTTGTTCATAATTTTTATCTTTACTTTTTCTTCTTCCTCTTCTCAAAGGATACCTTTCAGCATTTCATATAATACTGGTTGGGTGGTGACAAACTCTTTTAGCTTCTTCTTGTCTGTGAAGCTCTTTATCTGACCTTCAATTCTGAACGATAGCTTTGCTGGGTAAAGTAATTTTGGCTGTAGGTTCTTGCTGTTCATCACTTTGAATATTTCTTGCCACTCCTTTCTGGCCTGCAAAGTTTCTGTTGAGAAATCAGCTGATAGTCATATGGGTGCCCCCTTGAAGGTAACTAACTGCTTTTCTCTTGTAGCTTTTAAGATTTTCTCCTTGTCTTTTGCTCATGGCATTTTGATTATGATGTGTCTTGGTGTGGTCCTTCTTAGGTTCCTTTTGCTTGGAGTTCTCTGTGCTTCCTGGACTTGGAAGTCTATTTCTTTCACCAGGTGGGGGAAGTTTTCTGTCATTATTTTCTTCAAATAGGTTTTCAATATCTTGCTCTTTCTCTTCTTCTGGCACCCCTATAATTCTGATGTTGGTACACTTGAAGTTGTACCAGAGACTCCTTATACTATCTTCATACTTTTTGATTCTTTTTTTCTTTTCTTTTTTCTTTTGGCTTTTCTGGCTGGGTGGGTTTTGCTTCTTCATATTTCATATATTTGACTTGATTCTTGCGATCCTCTCATCTGCTGTTGGATCTCTGTATAATATTCTTTATTTCAGTCAGTGTATGCTTAATTTCTAGCTGGTCCTTTTCAAATTTATCAGCGGTTTCTAGAAAATTCTTGAAAACCTAATAACCATGGTTTTGAACTCTATATCCAGTCATTTGCATTCCTCCATTTCTGTCATTTGTGACCTGCTTCTTTGTCTCCGCATTTTGG